>CAUYON010129096.1:0-25212 GCA_963573935.1 Arctocebus calabarensis
CCTGGGCTCAAGCGAGTCTCTTGCCTCCGCCTCCCAAGTAGCTGGGACTACAGGTGCCTGCCACAATGCCTGGCCATTTTTTGGTTGCAGCCGTCATTGTTGTTTGGTGGGCCTGGGCTGGATTCAAACCCACCAGCTCAGGTGTACGTGGCTGGTGCCTTAGCCCGGCCCATACAATCAATTTCAATAGCTATAATTAGAGGACACTTTGTTATGGAAAATAGGGGAACCTTCAAAAGCTATTATTAAAATGCTTTTTTTTTTTGAAGCAAGGTCTCTATCACCTGGGTTAGAGTGCACTGGCGTCATCACACTCCACTGCAACCTCAAACATCTGGGCTCAATTGATCCTCTTAGCTCAGCCTTCCACGTAGCTAGGACTAAGGGCATGAGCCAGCATGCCCAGCTGATTTTTTCATTTTTTGTCCAGATGTGGTCTCACTCTGTTGCCCAGGCTGGTCTCAAACTCCTGGACTCAAGCAATCCTCCCAGCTTGGCCTCCCAAAGTGTTAGGATTACAGGTGTTTGAGCTCCCACATCTGGTCCACTAATGCACTTTTATTTATTTATTTATTTATTTATTTATTTATTTTATTTTTGGAGACAGAGCCTCAAGCTGTCACCCTGGATAGAGTGCCGTGGCATCACAGCTCACAGCCACAGGCGCCAAGCCACTAATGCACTTTTAAATCACATTCACTCTCATATGCACCAAGGACATTTATGTACAGGAATCCTATTTTGGAAAAATGAACTTGATAAAGAAAAAATTAAAGCAGCAAGAAAGTCATAAAGCGGCTCGGCGCCTGTGGCTCAACGAGCTAAGGCGCCAGCCATGTACACTTGAGCTGGCGGGTTTGAATCCAGCCCAGGCCCACCAAACAACGACGGCTGCAACCAAAAAATGGCCAGGCGTTGTGGCGGGAGCCTGTAGTCCCAGCTGGGAGGCAGAGGCAGGAGACTCGCTTGAGCCCAGGAATTGGAGGTTGCTGTGAGCCGTGATGTCACGGCACTCTATCCAGGGTGACAGCTTGAGGCTCTGCCTCAAAAAAAAAAGAAAGTCATAAAGCACATTGGGCTGGCATAAAAATTGTAGCACTCAACAGGATTTTACTCATTCACTCAATTAGTCTCAATCTTCCCCAGGGAAGAGTGCAGGGGCATCATCATAGCTGACTCAAACTCAAGCTGCTGGACTCAAGCCTTCAGCATCAGCATCCCAATTAAGTGGGACTACAGTTGTATGCCACCACTTTTGTACAAACTGGGTCTCGCTCTTGCTCAAGCTGGTTTTGAATTCCTGGCCTCAATTGATACTCTCACCTCGCCTTCCAAAGTGCTAGGATTACAGACAGGAACTAACACTCCAGGTCACTCAATTAGAATTTAGCAACTATGTAACAAGAGCTGGGAACTCTTCTAGGTGTTGGAGAAACAGTAAAGAATAAGACAAGCATAATCAAGGCCAGGAGCAGTGGCTCATGCCTGGAATCCTAGCACTCTGGGAGGCCGAGCAGGATGGATTGCCTGTGCTCAGGAGCACCATCTCTACTACAACTAGCCAGGTATTGTGTGGCAGGTGCCTGTAGTCCCAGCTACTCGGAGGCTGAGGCAAGAGGATCGCTTAGGCCCAAGAGTTTGAGGTTGCTGTGAGCTATGATGCGACAGCACTCTATGGAGGGCAACAAAATGAAACTCGGTCTCAAAAAAAAATTAATAAATAAATAAAGGGTTTCAAGCACTTGAAGGTCTATATTAGTCAAGCACTTTAAGTCTGCAAGAAAATAATCTACAATTAACACATGTGCAAAAAGAAAATGATAGGAGCAAAACATCGAGGAAAGTATTACTTTTTATTCTTGGGGGTGAGTGGTTATTTCTGGATAAAGAAAAACAAGTGACCTGTGTCCCTAAGCTATGGATATGAGTGATTATGAGACAATTAACAAATAAAAAGAAAAAAGAAAAACAGGCTCGGCACTTGTGTCTCAAGCAGCTAAGGCGCCAGCCACGTACACCTAAGCTGGCCAGTTTAAATCCAGCCCCAGCCAGCCAAACAACAATGACAGCTACAACTAAAAAATAGCTGGGCATTGTGGCAGGCGCCTGTGGTCCCAGCTACTTGGGAGGCGGAGGCAGGAGAATCGCTTGAGCCCTGGAGTTGGAGGTTGCTGTGAGCTGTAATGCCACAGCACTCTACCCAAGACAACAGCTTAAGGCTCTGTCTCAAAAAAATAAATGAATAAATAAATAAAAAAGAAACACAAGTGGACATAATCCATTAAATTTTTCCAAAAGGCCATGCAAAGCCTATTTTCTAAATAAGGCGCTGTAGCATTTGCAGGAACTGATTCAAGGAGCTGGTTTTGAGCCTAAAAAGGAGGTGTGAGAATAAAAAAGTCCCTTCCAGATGAAAAAGTATAAATTGTACTGGACCCAGGATCTACTCCAGAAATGGACAACTGACCAAAAAAAAAAAAATCTGAAAAAATGAATACTCTGAAATCAGGGCTTTTAAAACATAAAAGATATGTGGAATTGTAGATATAATTTTCCTTAAGTTTACAGAAAAGGGCTCCAACGAAGGATACCAGGAGACAGCAAAGCACTTAAGGCCTACTGCCACCTCACCTTGCTAGCTCCTCATAGAGCTTTTATAACATTACCTCATGGTTCCACGCCTGTGGCTCAAGCGGCTAAGGCGCCAGCCACATACACCTGAGCTAGCAGGTTTGAATCCAGCCCGGGCCCACCAAACAACAATGACGGCTGCAATGACGGCTGCAACAATGATGGCCGTTTTTTGGGAACTGCTGGGCGTTGTGGCGGGCACCTGTAGTCCCAGCTACTTGGGAGGCAGAGGCAGGAGACTCGCTTAAGCCCAGGAATTGGAGGTTGCTGTGAGCTGTGATGCCACAGCACTCTACCCAGGGCAACAGCTTGAGGCTCTGTCTCAAAAAATAAAATAAAATAAAATAAAATAAATATTACCTCATGACAGCTGTCTGCTGAAGGTGGGGATCATGTGACTATCTTTTTAATTGTCCCTTTTTTCTACCTGCCCTATACCCACTATGTGGCAAAAGCAAATCTCCCCAGTTAACAAAAACACACAAGTTGTTCACTCAGATTTCAAACTTGGAAATGGGCATTAGCTAGCCATGAAAACGGGCAGCACGCTGACTTCACAACAATGACTGGCATCACTAGCAGTTTTCTCCTCTTCCCTTCTTTTCACTGTTTTCATACGCAGTGGCCTGAGTTTACCACTTTCTATAAAAGGACTACAGAGAGGCTCTAATTAGCAGCCTGGTCAGTTCCTAGTCCTGCAGCTCATTCTTCTATTTGGACATCTCTGAGTATGAGATGTCCCAGTTTTTTAATATACTGTGATGCTTTAAGGTGGGGGAAGGCTATACATAAATAACTCTCTTGGAAAAGCCAAAATGGTTTGCCAACGTAGACCAGCAGGATTGTGATATTGATACATTACTTTAATACAAACACACAGTCAATTGTATATGTAGCCATTATAGTATTTTTTTTTTTTGAGACAGTCTCACTATGTCGCCCTCAGTAGAGTGCTGTGTCATCACAGCTCACAGCAACCTCAAACTCTTGGGCTTAAGCAATTTTCTTGCCTCATCCTCCCAAGTAGCTGGGACTACAGGTACCTGCCACAATGCCCAGCTGTTTTTTTGTTGCCGTTGTCATTGATGGTTAGTAGGCCCAGGCCGGGTTCAAACCCACCAACTTCAGTGTATGTGGCTGGCACTGTAACCACTGTGCTACGGGCGCCAAGGTACCAGTATAGTACAGAGAGGGGCAAAAGAGGAGGAATGTGGTTTTACCTGTTTTTGCAAAAATCTCAAATCAACAGGATTCCTGAAAACCAAAGACTATTCACATAACTTCAAAATTTAGATAGTAACAATCATCTTACTAATGAAATACGTATGAAATTTCTAGTCAAACAAGTTCCTAGAAAGCAGTAGAAGGCTTAGGTGGACTAGTATTCCCAAAACTTTGGGTGACCAGCAAAGATCAGGAAGATATTTCTTGTTTCCATCTTCAGAATCTTTTCTAAGAATATGTTTTTGTTTCTCCTTGAAAATGTCAATGTTGTCTTTTTCTCACTAGCTACAGTAAACCATAGAGTTGTTTTGTTTTTTCAACTTTCAGTAAACTGAAATAAAGAGTAAAAATTTTTTCCCATTACTAAAGATCAATAATTAATAGTCTTATGTTCAGAGATACTAAAAACTGGCAATAAAGAGTTTATGGGAGGCGAGCTCAGTGTCCATAGCTCAGTGAGTAGGGTGCCAGCCACATACACTGAGGCTGGTGGGTTTGAGTGCGGCCCAGGCCTGCTAAACAACAATTGACAACTGCAAACCAAAAATAACCAGGCATTGTCGTGGGTGCCTGTAGTCCCAGGTACTCGGGAGGCTGAGTCAAGAGAATCGCTTAAGCCCAAGTTTGAGGTTGCTGTGAGCTGTGATATCATTGCACTCTAACCAGGGCGACATAGTGACACTCTATCTCCAAAAAAAAAAATTTACGGGAGGGCTGGGCATGGTGGCTCACATCTGGAAACGCAGCACTTTGGGAGGCCAACATAGGTGCATCATTTGAGTTCACGAATTCCAGACCAGCCTGAGCTAGAGCGAGACCCCATCTCTAAAAATAGCTAGGCGGGCTCGGCGCCTGTAGCTCAACGGGCTAAGGCGCCAGGCACGTACACCTGAGCTGGCAGGCTCGAATCCAGCCTGGGCCCGCCAAGCAACAATGATGGCTACAACCAAAAAATGGCCGGGCGCTGTGGCGGGTGCCTGTAGTCCCAGCTACTTGGGAAGTGGAGGCAAGAGACTTGCTTGAGCCCAGGAATTGGAGGTTGCTGTAAGCTGTGATGCCACGGCACTCTATCCAGGGTGACAGCTTGAGGCTCTGTCTCAAAATAAAAAATAGCTAGGCGTTGTGGTGGGTGCCTGAGGTTCCGGCTACTCAGGATGCTGAGGCAAGGGGATCACTTGAGCCCAAGAGTATGAGATTGCTGTGAGCTATGACACTAGGGTACTCTACCAGGGGCAATGAAGTGAGACTGTGTCTCAAAAAAAAAAAAAAATATGGGAGATAGAAAAGTATAGGAGTTAATAGTGTGGGTTTAAATCCTGGCAACTCAACCTACAAGGCACATGAACTTGGACACATTATTTAACTTGTCTGGGCTCTGGTTCTTCTTCTGTACAATAAGGATAATAGTTCCCACTTACAATGATTAAGCAAGTTTATATAGGGAAAGCACTTAGAGCAGTATATCTAAGTAAGGACTCAGTAAACAATAGCTGCTATTAATATGACTCTTAGGATTATAATTAATAAATCTTAAGAAACAGCAAGAGAGGCTCGGCACCTGTGGCTCAAGTGGCTAAGGCACCAGCCACATACACCTGAGCTGGTGGGTTCAAATCTAGCCTGGGCCTGCCAAACAATGATGGCTACAACCAAAAAAAAAAAAAAAAGTCAGGTGTTGTGGCGGGCACCTATAGTCCCAGCTACTTGGAAGGCAGAGGCAGGAGAATCGCTTGAGCCCAGGAGTTGGAGGTTACTATGAGCTGTGATGCCACAGCACTCTACTCAGGGCAACAGCTTGAGGCTCTGTCTCAAAAAAAAAAGAAAAGAAAAGAAAGAAAGAAATAGCAAGAGATACGGAAGTGATATTCACACATAGTATGTTTTGAGGAACAAGCAGAGAAGTAGTTTATTTTCTCAGTTTTATTATCTGAGAACTATCTGACAATGAAGATTATATAATTATATTTAAAAATTTAAGCCAATTGGCTTGGCGCCTGTAGCACAGTGTTTATAGCGCCAGCCACATATACTGGTTTGAACCCGGCCCGGGCCTGCTGTACAACAATGACAATTGCAACAACAACAAAAAAATGGGCACTGTGGCGGGTGCCTGTAGTCCCAGCTACTTGGGAGGCTGAGGCAAGAAAATCGCTTGATCCCAAGAGTTAGAAGTTGCCGTGAGCTGTGATGCCACAGCACTCTAACCAGGGTGACTAGTGAGACTCTAGCTCCAAAAAAGAAAAAAAATTAAGCCAATCTACCTTTCAATATTAGACAATTTTTAGAATATCAACTGTAAGAAGCATCTCAATTTCAGAGATATTAAAATGTCTAAAATATACATGTAAAATTCAGGCAGCGCCTATGGCTCAGTGAGTAGGGTGCTGGCCCCATATACCAGAGTGGCAGGTTCGAACCTGGCCAAACTGCAACAAAAAATAGCCAGGCATCGTGGTGGGCGCCTGCAGTCCCAGCTACTCGGGAGGCTGAGGCAAGAGAATCGCCTAAGCCCAGGAGTCAGAGGTGCTGTGAGCAGTGACTGAAGGGCACTCTACCGAGGGAGACAAAATGAGACTCTGTCTCTAAAAAAATAAATAAATAATAAAATAAAATAAAATTTCATAGGCCAGGCACGATGGCTCACACCTGCACTCTGGGAGGCTGAGGCAGGGGTTGGGGGGGATTGCTTGAGCTCATGAGTTCAAGACCAGCCTGAGTGACACCCTCTCTCTAGAAGTAGCTGGGTGTTGTGGTGGGCGCCTGTGGTCCTAACTACTGAGGAAGCTGAGGCAAGAGGATCACTTGTGCCCGAGAGTTTGAGGTTGCTGTGAGCAATAACACCAGGGCATTCAAGTTCACCAGGGCAAATGAGTGAGACTCTGACTCAAAAGAAAAAAAAAAAAGGGAAAAAAAAGATTTGATGAAATGCATTAGAAGATATGCAAAAAAAGGTGACGTTCCAAGTATTCACAGTCTCATCTTTTCCTATTAGAGCTGTAAACTAAAATCCAGCTTCTAATTGAACATATTAACAGGAGCTGCCTCTCAGAGCCCTGCCCAGCAAGCCCATTAGAGACAATTCCACATACGTGACTTGTCACCAAGCAGAGGAAAGGAGTACCTTTATCAACAATATTGACCTCAAGAAGAAATATATACATACGCACATATATTGACCTCAAATTCAAACTCCTAATAGTGCAAAACAATACGCAAAGGAAAAGAAAAAGGCTGTAAGGCGGTGAGGCCAATAAAGGACAGAGGGCAGCAGAAAGAGAAATGAAACAGTACAGAAAGCTGCAAGATAAAGACAGCAGTCTCCTACATAAGAAGCCTGGGGGCAGGGGAACAACCCCAGGTCCTACCAACCCCAACAGCCCCTTGAGGTTAGGCCCTATCACAGCGGCAGAAAGGATGCCAGGAAAAGCAGAATTGTTAGCTGAAGGGGACTTAGAGAACAAAAAGCATACTGTCCTCCTGCCTTCCCGAAGCCCACGGACACTCCGGCACAAAGTTGCTACAGGCTGCAGATGAGATGTACAAATGGCGGAGACGCAGAAGGAAAGCGGACTCTGGCGTGAGAGTACTCAGTTTGCAAACTGAGACTGCAGGTGAGAAAGGGTGCCCGCGGACGCTCCGTCTCCCCTACAGCACAGCAGCTAAGTCAGCCAGCCTTTCCTTGAGTTTCCTCTTAAACTCAAACTACTACATCCACTGCAAGACCACGATTCCATTTTCTTTCTTTTTCTTTTTGGAGATAGAGTCCCACTCTACTTCCCTGGGTAGAGTGGTACAGGACCTCTAACTCTTGGGCTCAAGTGATCCTCTTGCCTCGGCCTCCCAACTAGCTGCGACTTCAGGCATGCACTACAATGCCCAGCTAGTTTTCTAGTGAGTATAGTCTTTCTACTAAGTAGAGACAAGGTCTCGCTCTTGCTGGTCAAACTCCTAAGCTCAAGCAATCCTCTTGCCTCAGCCTCTCAGAGTCCCAATTCCATTTTCTTTTCTCTTTTTTTTTTTTGGACAGAGTCTCACTATGTCACCCTTGGTAGAGTGCTGTCGCATCACAGCTCACAGCAACCTCCAACTCTTGGACTTAAGCAATTCTCTTGCCTCAGTCTCCCAAGTAGCTAGGACTGCAGGCGCCCACCACAACGCCCTGCTATTTTTTTGTTACAGTTGTCATTGTTGTTTTAGGAGGCCCAGGCCAGGCTTGAACTGGCCAGCTTTAGTGTATGAGCTATTCAATGAGCTATGGGCGCCGAGCCCCAATTCCATTTTCTAACAGTCTTGTCAGGAAATTCTCATGTTGAAACAAAATGTGCCAAGCTAGTTTGGGGTTCTTCTGTTCATTAAATATCTCCTGAGCACTTGAATGTACTTTGAGAGGCCCTGGAGGAGCAATAGAGGACTACCGAGCGAGGGACAGGTGGGACGGGTAGGAGGACAGAGACGGTGGATAACAGGGAGAGACGGACAACAGCGGCTCACACCTGTAATTCCAGCACTTTGGGAGGTGAGGTGGGAAGATCGCGTGAGCCCAGGAGTTTGAGACCAGCCTGGGCGACATAGCAAGACCTCATCTCTGCCAGGAAGGGAAAGGGAAAAGGAAGGAAGGGAGGGAAAAGGAAAAACTTGGTGAAGAAGTCGAGGTGACTGGCAGGAGTGAAAGCAGGTATTTTTTTCTAGGAAGGTAAAAGTCAAAGAAAGGTAGGGAGAGCTGAGCGAAGCTCATGATCAGCGTTTTGTGGGTCACAGGAGATGAGCAATTTCCACGGCAGTCACTAGGGAATCAGTGTTGGAGAAAGCCAGGCTCACGCAGGAAGCAAAGAAAGAGGGTGGGTCTGTGTTGAAATTCATGTTTTAGGGGAACTTTCCTAACATAAACTGAGCTGTGCAAGACAGCACAATGCAGATGAGGAGAGCAACCAGCCTCACAAGGCTGTTTGCTCAGGGAGCATGGAGAGGGGAGAGGGTGGGGGTGGGGGTGGGCGGCGCCTGTGGCTCAGTGGGTAGGGTGCCGGCCCCATGTACCAAGGGTGGCAGGTTCAAACCTGGCCGGCCAAACTGCAAAGGAGAAGAAGTTGGCCGGGAGTTGTGGCGGTGCCTGTGATCTCAGCTACTCAGGAGGCTGAGGCAAGAGAATCGCCTAAGCCCAGGAGTTGGAAGTCGCTGGGAGCTGTGGCGCCAGGCACTCTACTGAGGGTGATAGAGTGAGACTCTGTCTCTAAAGAAAAAAAAAAAAGAAGGGGGTGGTAAGGGATGGAAGAGTCTGTACCTGGAGCAGTAACTTGCACACAATAGGTGCCAGGTACCTTGTAAACAACCAAACCCAATCCCGTGACAAGCGTGAGATACACAACAGAGGCCACAAGGAGCTACTGGGGCTCAGAAAACAACACCCCTAAATGTGGCACTTTGGCATACTAAACTAAAACAGCATCCCGAGGTCTCTCTGACCTTCCCAACTTCCCTCTTTTTTTTTTTTGAGACAGAGTCTCAAGCTGTCGCCCTGGACAGAGTGCTGTGGCATCACAGCTCACAGCAATCTCCAATTCCTGGACTCAAGCGAGTCTCATGCCTCTGCCTCCCAAGTAGCTGGAACCACAGGCTCCCACCACAACGCCCGGCCATTTTTCGGTTGCAGTCGTCGTTGTTGTTTGGCGGGCCCAGACTGGATTCGAACCTGCCAGCTCAGTGGTACGTGGCTGGCACCTTAACCCGCTGAGCCACAGGCGCTGAACTCCCTCCTGTCTTTCAATCCTACTTTTCTTCCAAGGCACAGGAGGAAGTAGAACAATGCCTGGTCCATAGTAGACATTCATATATCTGGTAAAGGAAAGAAAAAGCCCCAGCTTAGATCTGAAAAACACATCCCGGAAGGCAAGCCTTGTAATAAGGCTATAGGGATTTGATACTGATAGAGATAATCAGCTCAGGGCTCTAAAGAGAAATTGGGAGTCAAACTGTTTTTTCATCCGGGCATGCATTTCCAGATTGTGTCACCAGGACACCGCTCCAACCAGATGGCCTTTACTAACAGACACAGCATTCTGGGTGACTTTGAAGGCCCAAGTCAGAGGTTCAGTTTTCCCCAAAGCTGGATACAGCATGGTCCAAAGCCTGCCTTCCTCTGAACTACAACTACTCTGCTCCTGATCATTTTTCTGACACACAGCAATAGTTTATTTTACACATCATATTCCTTTTTCTAGGATAGAAATTAGTTAAAGGTCAGGCATTTGTCTCATTCATCTCCAGATCCCCCAAACCATTTAACATATTGGTAAGTCATCAATATGGCAGTGATGAGATAGCATATTTAAAAAAAAAAAAAAAGTGAGATTTATCAACTTTCTGTAGAAGAAACTTTGTTTTAAACCTTTTATTTTTCTATGGAGAGTTTTTAGTAAAATATATAGTTTTTGAAACCAAGTCTTATTCTGTCACCCTGGGTATGACATGCTATGTTGTCATTGTAACTCACAGCAACCTCAAACTCCTGGGTTCAAGCCATCTTCTTGTCCCAACCTCCCGAGTACCTGAGGCTACAGGCATGTATCACCATTCCCGGCTAGTTTTTTCTATTTCCAGTAGAGATAAGGTCTTACTCTTGCTCAGGCTAGTCTTGAACTCCTGAGCTCAAGCAATCCACCTGCTTCGGCCTCCCAGACTGAGGATTGCAGGTGCGAGCCACCGCAAAGGCACATTTAGTAATTATTTTTTACCAAATTTAGCTATAACATAATTTCATAACTTCCCATATACTATACTGCATTGCATTTGAAATTATAAACAGTGATCCCACAGTATTATTCAGTTGTGGTATCTTACAATTTATGTGGTTGTATGTGCTGGCTTTTCACCTTCTTGTATACACAAATCAGTTCATGGTAGTCATTGCACTTCTTAAGGCTATTATTAACAGGTGGCCTGACACAAAACTCTGCCAGAGGCCCCTTGCAGAACAGACCCGGCATTTGACACTGTGTCTACAGCAAGGCCGCGCTGAGGTTCAGAGCAGACCCCCCACCCCACAGCTCCCTGTGTCCTCAGGCTCTGCAGTTGGTGAAGCAGTTTAATTCCCGTGACTGCAGGTGCATGTGTGAGGGTCAAAGCAGCTGAATTTATTTTCACTCTATTCCTACATAAATGAGGCAAAAATTCAAAACTGACTGTGAGATCCCAGAGCACTTGCTGGTAGCTAATGTCTATTCGGTCAACTACAATCCAGGAACAGATGCCCAACTAATTCAAGGCAATGTTGTGCAAATGAGGCCAAATTTATTCCTGAAAACAAACACATACAACTCCCAAACCATGATCAATGCATGACTAGTCCATCTTTAATAGTTCAAATAAGTGGCCAGGCCCTGTGGCTCATGCCTGTAATCCTAGCACTCTGGGAGGTCAAGGCAGGTGGACTGCTTGAGCTTAAGAGTTGGAAATCAGCCTGAACAAGAACAAGACCCTGTCTCTGCTAAAAAAAAAAATAGAAAAACAAGCCAGGTGTTGTAGTGGGTGCCTATAGTCCCAGCTACTTGGGAGGCTGAGGCAAGAGGATCACTTGAGCCAAGAGTTTGAGGTTGTTGTGAGCTGTGACACCACACCACTCCACAGAGAACAACATAGTGAGACTCTGTCTCAAAAAATAAAACAAACCCCCCCCCATAATATAGATTGGTTAATGTTACAAATAATACACACAGTAGTCCTAATATACAGGCCATTATGGCTTTCCTCTTAGCCATTCAAAACCCTGGGAAACCTTTTTTTTTGAGACAGAGTCTCACTTTCTTGCCCCTGGTGGAGTGCCATAGGGTCATAGCTCACAGCGGATCCTCCTGCCTCCACTTCCCGAGTAGCTGGGACTACAGGCGCTGCCACAACACTTGGCTATTTTTAGAGACAGGGTCTCACTAAGCCACCGCACCCAGCCTTGTCCTGGGAAACCTTAAAAATTAGTGTTACAAGCCTGTGCCCACTGAATGATGCCAGAGACGAGTTTGAACCTTGCCTCTGAAACTTACTCCTTGAAGGGCACTACAATTAAGACTTTCCAGAACTTTTTGTCTTCTCTAAAATGGTTAATACCACCACCTAAAATAAAAATACGGTCATCATAAGAATTGGAGGTAATACACATATAGTCCTGGTTCTGAGCCAGAATTCAATAAATATAGGCAGCCCTGAGTTACGAACATCCCAGTTATGAACAACTTACCATTACTAACAGAGGCTGTTTCAGTAAGTCCCTGAGTTACAAACATCTAACTGGTGGGCATTCTACCAATGGGGACATAGGTAACAGGTACAGGTATAAGGTAAATGTATCTGTTCCAACTTACATACAAATTCAACTTAAGAACAAACCTACATAGCGGGGCATCGTGGTCCTAACTAGTTGGGAGGCTGAAGCAAGAGCATTGCTTGAGCCCAAGAGTTTGAGGTTGCTGCAGTGAGCTATGACCACATTGCACTCTAGGAGGGTGACAAAGTGAGACTCTGTCTCAAAAGCTATCAAACAAACAAACAAAAAAGATCTTTTTCATGACCTGGAGACTGCCTATAGTATTTATCTATATTGCTCTTACCCAAATCTCCATTCCTCTTCCCCCAAAGGTTAAATTAGTCCTCTAAAAGTTCTCGGGATACTAGAGTATGTCTTAAAATTTTGACTATTCCAGTCATGGTGAAAACTGGAGAAGAAACTCTACTTATACAGAAAGTTTGCAAAGTATATAATGTGAAAAGTCCCTCACCACAAAGCACTCAGATGCTGAATAAATTACAAGAGATACACTTTTAAATGCATTGCTGAACTCATAAAAATAAATGAGATGCCCAAAGACAAGAAGAAAAAAAACAGAACTGTAAACCCAAACCCAATTCACCCAGACCACCATGTTGCCCTGGGGGCATTAAACCATTGCTGGGAGAGTCTTGGGGTCTGAAGGCCAAGCAGGGGACAGGAGAACGGGCCTTGGGAACAGACCTTTTCTGAGACCAATGCTCCACACAGATGTGAACTACACCATAAGAGTGGCCTGGGGAAAGTCTGCCTTCCGCCAAAACAAACTTATGAGAAAATGTGTGAACCTAGGCCGAAGCTAAGCACAAAAATAAGCATCTTCTGAGTAAAGAAGACTGAGTTCAAATTTACACTACAGGCCGCCCCCAGTTTAAGAACAAGATAGGTTCTATAGGTTTGTGGACTTTGTATGTAAGTCGAAACAGGTACGTTAACCTAGAATGACCTTCCTTTTTAAGTGCAAGTTGTTATCCAAGTCAGGTGTTTGTAACTCGGGGAGTGTCTGTACTTGGAAGTTGGGAAAGTGATTGTGTAATAAATTAATGTGGTCTGGGATTGAAAGTAGAAACAAGTATTTTCTATAGAAATGCATCTTCAATACAGACCCTTGAGAATTCCTATAAAACTAAGGAATAATTAAGGAAATAAGCCATCTTGAATGAGAGCAGAAACATTTAGTAGAGTGGTTCTCAACCTTCCTAATGCCGTGGTCCTTTAATACAGTTCCTGTAGGTTGTGACCCACAGGCTGAGAACCACTGATTTAGATTCTCTCCCACCCCCAAGGGCTTCAGAATTCAACTGTAAAAAAGAAAAAGGGGAATGCATAGAAAAAGCTGGGCCAAATAAAGCACAAAATAAGATAGAAAAAAATACAAGTGTATCAATACTTACAAACTAAGCTGTTACATTATATCAGATTTGATAAAAACTGATCTTACTTTCTGTAAGAAACTCCTGTAAATGAGTTTTTCATATTAAAAAGGACAATTTTTTTTTTTTTTTTTTTTTGAGACAGAGGCTCAAGCTGTCACCCTGGATAGAGTACTGTGGCATCACAGCTCACAGCAACCTCCAATTCCTGGGCTAAAGCGAGTCTCCTGACTCTGCCTCCCAAGTAGAGGCGCCCGCCACAATGCCCGGCCATTTCAGTAGCTTGTCTATCATTAGAGAAATAGGTCCTGCCCATCAAAAAGTTGGTAGATTTTATTTTCATTGTTTTTTCTTAACCAAAAAACAGAAACTCTAAAATGGGTGGTTTTTTTTTGTTGGGTTTTTTTTTGTTTTTTTGTAGCGACAGAGTCTCACTGTATGGCACTGTGACATCACACAGCTCACAGCAACCTCCAACTCCTGGGCTTAAGTGATTCTCTTTACTCAGCCTCCTGAGTAGCTGGGACTACAGGCGCCCGCCACAAAACCTGGCTATTTTTCTGTTTTTGCAGTCCGGCCGAGGCCAGGTTTGAACCTGCCACCTTCGGTATATGGGGCTGGCGCCCTACTCACTGAGCCACAGGCACCGCCCTAAAATGGGTGGGTTTTATAACCATAGAACATGGCACAACACTGCTAAACTGAATTCTCTGGCAAGCCCTTGATCTCTCAGTTTTTGTTGCTTCTTCTTTAAGAGGGAAAGTAACATTTCTATTGAGTAATGTCTACTTTATAATACATCTAAATTTTGTGGTTTTCCTCTATAAATATTTTTCTAGGTGCTATAGAATGAATTGATACTTTTCAGGGATTTAAATCTGGTTTACTTTTTGATGGGCAGGACCCTAATGATAGACAAGCTACTGAATAGGAAGGCAGATTTGATTCAAAGGAGGAAGGGTGACCAGTACTTGTAGTCCCAACTACCTGGGAGGCTGAGACAGGAGGATTGCTTGAGCCCAGAAGATGGAGGTTGCTATGAGATAGGCTGAGGCCATGGCACTCTAGCCAGGCTGATTAAGAGGAAGGAAGGAAGGAAGGAAGGAAGGTAGGGAGGGAGGGAGGGAGGAGGGAGGAAGGAAGGAAGGAAGGAAGGAAGGAAGGAAAGCAAAGAAGGAAGCACTTTCCAAAATGTTTTTACCCTCTTGAACTTGAACAGGGTGTGGTCACCAGAAGTTTGAGACTACTTATAATGTTCCTTCTCCAACAGATACTACAGATTTATTATGAGAAGGGAAACAGCTATACCTATTAAGAGATAAATGTAGTAATTACTTTTCAATCCTGAAAATAAAAGCAACAAGAACCTTGAGTTTCAAGCACTTAACAATATTGAGATAATATAGCAAACCTAAATAAGTTATTGCTAGGTTCTCCATGAAAAAAAAATGCTCTGGGGCTCGGCGCCTGTGGCTAAGGTGCCAGCCACATACACCTGAGTTGACGGGTTCGAATCCAGCCTGGGCCCACCAAACAACAATGACAGCTGCAACCAAAAAATGGCTGGGCGTTGTGGCGGGCACCTGTAGTCCCAGCTACTTGAGAGGCAGAGGCAGGAGACGCGCTTAAGCCCAGGAATTGGAGGTTGCTGTGAGCTATGATGCCACAGGACTCTATCCAGGGTGACAGCTTGAGGCTCTGTCTCAAAAAAAAAAAAAAAATGCTCTGGATAATAAATAAAAGAAGGAAAGAAAGAAAAGAGCTGGGCACAGTGGCTCATGCCTGCAATCCCAGCTACTGTGGAAACTAAGGCAAGGAGGATCACTAGAGCTCAGGAGTTCCAGGTAAAAGAAATCATAATCAAGGGCGGTGCCTGTGGCTCAAAGGAGTAGGGCACTGGCCCCATATGTGGGAGGTGGCGGGTTCAAACCCAGCCCCGGCCAAAAACTGCAAAAATAAATAAATAAATAAAAATAAAGAAATCATGATTAAGCACTGCAGCCTGGACAACATTGTAACACCCCATCTCTATGAGAGACAGAACATAAAAAAAAAAAAGGAATCTCGGGCAGCGCCTGTGGCTCATCGACTAGGGCGCTGGCCCCATATACTGAAGGTGGCGGCGGGTTCAAACCCGGCCTCAGCCGAACTGCAAAAACAGAAAAATAGCTGGGCTTTGTGGCAGGCACCTGTAGTCCCAGCTACTTGGGAGACTGAGGCAAGAGAATCGCCTAATCCCAGGACCTGGAGGTTGCTGTGAGCTGTGTGACGCCACTTCACTCTACCAAGGGTGATAAAGTGAGACTCTGTCTCTACGAAAAAAAAAAAGGAATCTTTCTTCTATAAGCACAGCAGCCTTGTAGAAACCATCTATAAAGTGAACTAAAATAAAATGTTAACTTCGGTCAGGTGTGGTGACTCACACCTATAGTCCTACCACCACGGGAGGCCTATATGTAGGTGGATTACTTAAGTTCAGGAGTTCCAAGAAGAGCCTGAGCAAGAGTGGGACTCTGCCTCTCCTAAAATTAGAAACAGGCTCCGGGGCCTGTAGTCAGCGGCTAGGGTACCAGCCACACACACCAGGACCTGTGGGTTTGAACCCAGCCCGGGCCTGCCAAACAACAATAACAACTACAACAAAAAAACTGTCAGGCATTGGGGCAGGTACCTCCCAGCTACCTGGGTGGTTGAGGCAAAAGAATCGCTTAAACCCAAGAGTTTGAGGTTACTGTGAGTGACATAGTGAAACTCCGTCTCGGAAAAAAAAAAAAAAATTAGAAATAACAGCCAGGCATTATGGTAAGTGCAGTAGTCCCAGCTACCTGGGAGGCTGAGGCAAGAAGGATTGCCTGAGCCCTCAAGTTTGAGGTTGTTGTGAGCTACGATGCTAAAGCACTCCAACCTGAGGCAACAGAGTGAAACTCTGTCTTAAATAAATAAATAGATCTTAACTCCGGCCCACCAATCCAACAAAATGGACCACCACCCCCCCCCCACCGCCGGCCAGGGTGATGCCAGAAATACCCCATAGCTGAGTTGCCGTAGAGAGAGATCTGAGACTCTCATAGTTGAGAGATCAGACGAGCCCCATCCTGCCCACTACCCCTCTTGGAGGTTCTCTTTGTAACTCATTAACAGGCTGAAGGCCAAGCAAGTAACTTACTTTACAAAGTTAAGTAAATTGTACTTGTAACTTACTTTACAAAGTTAAGTAAATTGAAGACCTACTGGTGTGCTTTAACAGCTCACTTGACTGTGTATATACTCCACCGGTTTGTCGGTGATTAACAGCTCTCCCCATTTCAAAACACTCCAGGCCTTTAGACCAAGCTTCATGTCTTTAACCAATTACAAATCAAAGAATCTTTAAACCCACTTGTAACCTTCCAGCTTTAAGAAGGCCTGCCTTAGGGTGGTGCCTGTGGCTCAGTGAGTAGGGTGCCAGCCACATATACTGAGGGTGGCAGGTTCAAACCTAGCCCTGGCCAAAACGCAACAACAAAAAAGTCCTGCCTTTGGGGCCAAACTAATTTATGCCTCCCAAATATTGATTTATGACATTATGTATATTTCTGTCTTGCTGAAAAGTATAAAACCGAACTATAACCCAACCATGTCAAGACCACTTGCTCAAAGCTTATTGGACTAGGCCAGGTTCACACACTCAGCTCAGAATAAACCTCTTTTAATTATTTTACATCGTATGTGTTCTTTTCTGCTGACGATGGACTGCAACAACTCCATTCATCCTTACTTTGAAAAGGCACTTCATCTTTTGTTTACCTGCTCAATGGGTTAGGGATCAAGCCAGGTGATTTTAAGTAAAAGACTCTGTGCACATTATCCTCAAATTGAAACAGCTGATGGTGGGCAGCGCCTGTGGCTCAAGGTGTAGGGTGCCGGCCCCATATACCAGGGGTGGTGGGTTCAAGCCTGGCCCCGGCCAAAAAAAAAAAAAGAAAACAGCTGATGGTTAACAAATTGTATATGTTAAATAACTTGGAAAATAATTCATAAACACTATCTCTTCAATGCAAAGCAAAGCATTTTTGTTTCACAAGGAAGAAGGCACTCTTCCATTCATTTTAGAATCACACCTGAAATGCAAGAATTTAGAAACTGTTTCACCCGTGTCCTCATTTTGCAGATGAGACAATCTAGACCAAAAGCACTGTAATTCAGGTACTTGCTAACATATTCTCACATTAAATTTCTGCTCTTATCTCTTGGGTTAAACATTGATAATCCATCCTGGTCTTCTGTCCTAATACAACTTCAAGACAGACAAGAACTAAAAGAGAACATGGCTCCATATCATAGTCAAGTTGTCACAACAGCTTTGCTTAATCACAACAAAATAAGTGAAAGTCACTGGAAGTATTTGTATTTCTGCTGCTTAAATAAGGGGTTAGCCTCATAAGACGATCACAGAAAAGGGAAGGGAGGGGATTTTAACAAAAAGTTTTGCAAATCAAAAGCAAAAAAAAAAAAACAAAATTCCCTTGGTTATTCTAGATAAGTTTCGAACTCTCCTGTGGAAAGCAAATTTACAAGTCAAAGGAGTTGGTATGGCCTTGAATAGATCATTTTGATTCAAGGAAAATTCAGAGATCAAAATACCACATTACTGAAATCTGAATTTATTAACGTTTTCGAAAAAAGCAACAAAAATTCAGTCCCCTGATATTAGCAGTGGACACTTTTCACACTTAGGCAGAGAGGGGTAAGAGTCCCTTCCAAAAGAGATAAGCCGGGCCCTAAGGATATCTGGCTTAGGGTCACGTACAACCGCCAGGATGCTGGACCAGTTGACCATCGGCCTCCCCGTACACACTGCTAGACCTTCCCTACGTCTGACGAAAGCAGAAATTTTGTGAATAAGTTTAAATTTCAGTAGCTACAAAACGGGCCTTATTAATTCCTAACAAAAGTTGTGCGTGACTGCTTGAGAGTTATACCTTTACTTCCGGAATTCTCTGCGATGTGACCTGCAGAGCAAGCTCAGTGCTAGGCGGGTTCCTGGACAAGGTCCTTTGGGGGAAGGGACAAAATAGCTAAGACAGTGGGTGGCCGAGTGCTGCCGTCTAGGACCAGAGTCTCCCCGGCCAATGCCTTTTGCAGCCGGAGGAAGGGCGCACCTGCAGGGCGCGGGGCGCGTCCCTCACCGCACTGACCAGTCCGCTCGGCCCCTGCCCCCAACCCCGCAAGCGCTTACCTGTGGCACCTGCAGGCTCCTGCTTCCTGAAGGTAACGATCTCCGGCCGTCCCAGGTGGGACACGGGCCTGCTCCAGGGCCGGGGGACCCCGAGCTGCAGGTAGGCAGGGTTGGACTTCCTGCGGATGGCCACCCGCCTGAAGTTGTAGCCGGCCTCGCCGCTCATCCTGCCGGGCTCGCCCGCGGCTCCGCGCTCTCTCCGCAGGCTGCCGCGCGGGCTCCGCGGCGGAGAACGCACGCCGGGGGGCGTCGCCTGCATGCCGGGTTCGAAGCGACACCGTGGGGCCGCTCTGCTCCGGCGTCTCCTCGGCCGCTGCCCCCTCGTCCTTTCCTGTCCGGGACGCTCCTGGCCTCGCGGGCAGTTTGGCTCCGACTCGCTCTGCGGCAGCCGCTCTCACCCGACGCCGCCGGGCCGGGCTCTCTCCGCCCTCTCCGCCTGCCCGGAGCCAATGGCCAGCGGGCCCCAGGGGCGGGGTGCGGAGAGCGCCGAGACTCCGGCCGGTCTGCGCCGCCACCGCCGCCTCCTCCCGCCGGGGAGGCAGCCAAGGACTCGCTGTGCCCGGGGGAGCGTCCTGGGCGCGGCCCGGGAGCCGCCGGCCCCGCCCCGCCCCGCCCCGCCGCGGACTCACCCATTGGCCGAGGGGAACCGCGCGGGCGCGCACCTGCCGCCCGCACCTGGGGGCGCTGGACAGGTGGCCTCGCGGTGCTTTCGGGAAGAAAACAATGTCCAGGGTGCGTGAGGGTCACGGATGTGCCTCAAGCCGCTTGAAAGTAATCTCCTTTATGTCCTGGAAATCAAAGTGCAGACCTTACGGGAGGTCACACCGCACTGCAGAGGCAGACTCCCTACCCAAGTCTCCGAACCGTTCTGGTCTGACTCCTTTGAGCCAAACCACCTTTCAGAAAAGATGAGGGCAGAAAATGAAAAAAGGGTGGGGGGGCAGAGGCAAAAGAGAAGCGGTGGAGCTAGCAAGCCACAGGTACATCAGACCCTTCATCAATGGGACCACTTTCAGGACTTTTAGAGTCATTTTGAATGGCCAAGGCATGTTTTTGTTTTTAACATCAGCTAAATACCAAATTGAAGAAAATAGGCTGCGGACGGTGGCGCACGCCCGTAATCCTAGCACTCTGGGAGGTCGAGGCAGGGGCACTGCTTCAGTTGGGCAGTCTAAACCCAGTCTGGGCCAGAGCAAGGCCTGTCTCTACTAAAAATAGAAAAATTAGCGGCATCGTGGAGGGCCACTGTGCTTCCAGCTACTCGGGAGGCTGAAGCAAGAGGATCAACTGCTGAGCCCAGGAGGGTTTTTTTTTTTAAGAGACAGTGACTGATTTTGTCGCCCTCGGTAGAGTGCTGTGGCGTCACAGCTCACAGCAACCTCCAGCTCTTAGGTTTAGGTGATTTCTCTTGCCTCAGCCTCCCCCAAGGAGCTAGGACTACAAGTGCCCGCCAAAATGCCCAGCTATTTTTTTTTGTTGTTGTTGCGGTTTGGCCAGGGCCGGGTTTGAACCCATCACCCTCGGTATAAGGGGTCAGCGCCCTACTCACTGAGCCACAGATGCCACCCGAGCCCAGGAGTTTTAAGTTGCTACAGGCCATGACACTCTGACTCAAAAAAGAGAAAAGGAAAAAAAACTTGAAGAATATACATTTTAGACTGGCTTGCTTATCTCCATTAAAAAATTCACAACTCCAAGGTCAGGTGCAGTGGCTAATGCCTGTACTCCTAGCATTCTGGGAGGCCAAGATGGGTGGATTGCCAGAGCTCAGGAGTGAGAGACCAGCCTGAGAAAGAGGGACACCCCATCTCTAAAAACAGCTGGGCACTGTGGTGTGTGCCTGTAGTCTCAGCTACTTGGGAGGTTGAGGCAAGAGGATCCATGGAGCCCAGGAGCATGAGGTTGCTGTGAGCTATGACGTTACATGCACTCTACTGAGAGCAACAAAGTAAGATTCTTTCTTAAAAAAAAAAATCACATTGGCTTGCCCCCCGCCTCCCCTCCCCGTAGGACAGTGGTTATGTTGCCTGCCACATACACCGAGGCTGGTGGGGTCAAACCCAGCCCAGGCCTGCCAAACAACAACAAAATAGCCAGGCGCTGTGATGGGCGCCTGTAATCCCAGCTAGTTGAGATTGAGGCAAGAGAATTGCTTAAGCCCAAGAGTTTAAGGTTGCTATGAGCTGTGACACCACAGCTCTCTACCGAAAGTGAGGATGTGACTCTCTCTCTCGAAAAAAAATCACAACTCTAATAAGAAAGAGGCTATGTTCCACAACCATAGAGATAGGAGGGGAAGGGGTGTTCCAAGTACCCCGGTTCAAGCAGGGTTCCCCAGCCATCAATCACTTCCATTTTGCAAGCCACCCACCCCACATTTCTTCAAATGGTCCTTCACCCACGTACTAGGTAACACGCTAGTTCTCTGAAGTGTAGCCCGTAACTCAGTCTTCCAAAAGAATTGTTGTGGAAGGCAATTCAACACTAGTCTCCTTGGCTGCTACCCCAATGAAAATACCCTTGAAGATTCATGCCTCTCACCACTTACAAAAATTGATTCAAGATGGATAAAAGATTTAGGTAGCACCCATAGCACAGTGGTTACAGCACTAAACACATGCACCGAGGGTGGTGGGTGCAAACTCAGCCAGGGCCAGCTAAACATCAATGACAACTTCAACAAAAAAAATAGCTGGGCTTTGTGGTGGGCACCTCTAGTCCCAGCTACTTGGGAGGCTGAGGCAAGAGAAACGCTTAAGTCCAAAAGAGTTTGAGGTTGCTGTGAGCTGTGATGTCACAGCACTCTATCAGGGTGACATAGTAAGACTCTGTCTCAAAAAAAAAAGAAAAAAAGGTGGATAAAAGATTTAAATGTGGCTTGGCGCCTGTGGCTCAATGGGCTAAGGCGCCAGCCACCTACACCTGAGCTGGCGGGTATGAATCCAGCCTGGGCCCGCCAAACAACAATGATGGCTGCAACCAAAAAATGGCCTGGCGTTGTGGCGGGCACCTGTAGCCCCAGCTGCTTGGGAGGTGGAGGCAAGAAACTCGCTTGAGCCCAGGAGTTGGAGGTTGCTGTGAGCTGTGATGCCACGCACTCTATCCAGGGTGACAGCTTGAGACTCTAGGATCTACAGAGAACTCAAATTAATCAACTAAAAAAGACCCAACAATCCCATATATCACTCTGCAACAGACATGACTAGAACCATCTCTAAAGAAGACGGATGAATAGCTAACAAACATCCCTAATCATCAGAGAAATGCAAATCAAAACCACCCTGAGATATCACCTAACCCCAGTGAAAATGGCCCATATCACAAAGTCTCAAAACTGCAGATGCTGGCGTGGATGTGGAGAGAAGGGAACACTTCTACACTGCTGGTGGGACTGCGAATGAATACAACCCCCTTTTTGGAAGGAAGTATGGAGAATCAACTGATAATGTTACTTCTAAAACTAGAGGAATCAAAACTTTGCAGCAGATTCATTCTTATTTTAAGTTTATTAGAGAAAAGATAAAACTCTCACTTTGATAATAACACGTCATTTCCTTTGTAAAATGAATTATGTACTCATTAGTTATTCACTTTGATCCTGTCACTGGGTGGGAACTTACATAAATGTCATTAAAGTAAGAAAGGTCACTAAAAGGTATGACTCCTGCTGACTTTCTATAACAGCATTAGGGAGCAAACATATAGAAGATAATTTCACGAGGACCTAATTGAAGAAGATGATACATTTATTTAACAGGAACCTAGTAAACAGTATGATCTTATTTTATACATTTTTATTTTTTGAGACAGAGTCTCACTCTGTTGCTCTGGGGAGAGTGCTGTGGTATCAAAGTTCACAGCAACCCCAAACTCTTGGGTTCAAGAGTTCCTCTTACCTCAGCCTCTCGAGTAGCTGGGACTACAGGCATGCACCACTACACCCAGTTAAATAGTAAGATATTTTGAGTTAGTACAAATTGATATTTCAATAAAGTTTTACATGTATGTATGTACTTTCCATATATGATTATATAATTTCTTTTTTTTTTCCTTTGTCTGGAGCTGGGTTTGAACCCACCCACCATTTCCGGTATATGGGGCCAGCGCCCTACTTCTTTGAGCCACAGGCGCCGCCCTGATTGTATAATTTCTAAAACACTGATTTCTGTGTCCATATTTGACCATGTGTATATAAATACACCTCTTAAAAGGTTTACACACACACACAAAGGCTTACACCAATTTGAGGTTTCACTGAAACTGTCACTGTATAAGTTTATTCTCATACTTAAGTTGACTACTTTGCTCTTAAAAAGGAAGTAACCAGGTGGCGCCTATGGCTCATCGAGTAGGGCACCAGCCCCATATACTGAAGATGGTGGGTTCAAACCCGGCCTCAGCTGAACTGGAAAAACAGAAAAATAGCTGGGCATTGTGGCAGGCGCCTAACACTCCCAGCTACTCGGGAGGCTGAGGCAAGAGAATCACCTAAGCCCAGGAGTTGGAGGTTGCTGTGAGCTGTGTGAAGCCACGTCACTCTACCGAGGGCGATAAAGTGAGACTCTTGTCTCTACCAAAAAAAAAAAAAGGAAGTAACCAGTCAATATGTTTTGAAAATCATTTGGACACTAGAAAGAAAGCAGTTATTTTCAAAAGCACACAGTCTCTGGCATGCCATAATCCCATGAGATTAGGAGAGGGCACCCAACCTGAACTTTGGCCTATTGTTACCAGCACAGGTGCTTGGCCCTTCTATGTGACAAATATTAACAAGAGGCCAAAGACTCACAGGCAAGGTTTAATTGGGGCTTATGCTCAGTCACAAGGGAGACAGCACAAAGCAAAGAGGCCTCAGGCTGGCAACCCCAACGGAGTTTAGGGAGAGTTTTAAAGAGGCTTAGGTGAGAAAGGGGTGACCTGTAAACATGTAGAGATTGAGATTTTCTTCCACCTGCATGGTTCTATTACAGGCTTCTTCATGCTTCCCATGCCTCATTACTATGTTAAGTCTCCACCCTGCGTGTGAATTTTAGCATTAAAATGAAATTATAGGCTCAGCGCCTGTGGCTCAACGGGCTGAGGCACCAGCCACATACACCTGAGCTGGGGGCTTTGAATCCAGCCCGGGCCTGCCAAACAACAGTGACGGCTGCAACCAAAAAATGGCCAGGCGTTGTGGCGGGCGCCTGTAGTCCCAGCTACTTTGGAGGCAGAGGCAGGAGACTCTCTTGAGCCCAGGAATTGGAGGTTGCTATGAGCTGTGATGCCACAGCACTCTATCCGGGGTGACAGCTTTAGGCTCTGTCTCAAAAAAAAAAGAAAAAAAGAAAGAAAGAAAATATAGGCATTCCTTCCATGACACTCATTGCTTTACTAATATCATGTTTGTACTTGTTGCTATGCTTCTGTGTCCTTTTATGTACACTCAGGCTTTCGTTTTAATTCACTTTATAGTAATCTCTTGGAAGACATTTTAAGTGGCATTTCAATCTAGCACATGCAGGTTCACAATGTGCAAAGCTCAGTGACCATGAGGTATCTAAAGTAGTCAAACTCTTAGAAACAGAAAGGAGGGCAGCACCTGCGGCTCAATGGAGTAGGGCGCCAGCCCCATGTGCCGGAGGTGGTGGGTTCAAACCCAGCCCTGGCCAAAAACTGCAAAAAAACAAAACAAAACAGAAAATAGAATGGTCCTTTTTTTTGAGACAGAGTCTCACTATGTCGCCCTGAGTAGAGTACTGTGGTGTCACAGTCACAGCAACCTCAAATTCTTAGGCTTAAGCAATTCTCTTGCCTCAGCCTGGCAACAGGTGCCCACACCAATGCCCGACTATATTTTCTTTCTTTCTTTTTTTTTTTCTTAGAAACAGAGTCTCGGTAGAGTGCTGTGGCGTCACACATCAACCTCCAACTCCTGGGCGTAGGCGATTCTCTTGCCTCAGCCTCCCGAGTAGCTGCTGACTATATTTTCTTTTTTAAGAAGTATGGCAGCCAACCTGGCACAAGCCTGTTGTCCCAACTACTCAGGAGACTGAGTGAGGAGAATTACTTGAGCCCAGAAGTTTGAGTCCCACATGGGCAATATAGTGAAATCCATGTCTCTAAAAACAGAAAAAAAATTTATTAAAGTATAACATAGCCATCTTATAGAATATTTTGCCAGCCTTAAAAGTAAAGTAGTTGAAAAAAAAATTTTTTTTTCCTTTTTTTTTTTTTGAGACAGAGCCTCAAGCTGTCACCCTGGATAGAGTGCTGTGACATCACAGCTCACAGCAACCTCTAATTCCTGGGCTCAAGCGAGTCTCCCGCCTCCACCTCCCAAGTAGCTGGGACCACAGGCACCCACCACAACGCCCAGCCATTTTTTGGTTGCAGCCATCATTGTTCTTTGGTGGGCCCAGGCTGGATTCGAACTCACCAGCTCAGGTGTACATGGCTGGCACCTTAGCCCGTTG
>CAUYON010129097.1:0-12140 GCA_963573935.1 Arctocebus calabarensis
TATCAATGTCTTTATATAGTGATCAAGAAAATGCCATGAAGGCTATCTGTAACAGTACGATCAAAACATTTCTGAATGTATATGAATCGTGCCCTATGATTGCACCAATGTACATAATTATGATTCAATAAAATTATAAAAAAAATAAAAATAAAAAAAATAAACAGCTTTCTAGCTGGAGAGTGAACAGAGCATGGCCTTCAAAAAGAATGAAAAGAGGCCAGGGTATGTGGCGAGAAGGCAATAACATAAGGATTAGAATGGAGGAGGGTGCGGCTAGAGAGGTGTTTATGGGCCAATTCAAAGGCATGGAAGCATAAAAGTAAGAGGGGTTGTTTATCCTAAAAACACTAGGAAGCCATCAAAGGTTTTTAAATGTGTGAAAGTGTCAGATGAGTCTAGTTAAGAACAAGGGAGATGCCATGAACTTATTTGCATTTTAAAATGATAGGGAAGATGAATCCGTCATAAATAAGGTTTAGGTTTTCTAGTGAGAGCAACATCAGTTGAGTCTAAGTGTCAAATCCTTCTTTATTTTATTTTATTTTTTGTGGCTTGGGACCAGGCCTGGGTTTGAATGCATCACCTCTGGTATATGGGGCCAGCGCCCTACTCTTTGAGCCACACATGCCACCCATCAAATCTTTCTTTAAATCCAAAATGGTGTATTCACATTCTGGCTCAGTCCTCTTCTTAGGTTTATAATTCACTGATATTTGAGAAACCCTGCAAATTTATGCTCCCAGATACTATGGGCATATAAAGATCATGACATCATTCCAAGAAGAGATGTAGGTTTATTTTAGACAGTTTATTAAGCAAGATGAGAGTCAGATGTTATGATCTTCAGTTACAAGTTTTCCTAGATATTAAGAAAGATTGCAGCACACTCAAAGCAGGATTAGCTTGAGGCTCAGATGTAAATTGATTATCTAAAGAACTTGTTATATTATCTGAATTTAGATATAAATTGGCATTTTACTAAGAATTGAGTACTAAATTTTTTAATTGAAACAAATAACTGCATTTTAGGCAGAAAATTTTACTAAGTTTAAAGCACACACATGCACACAATTAACCTGGTAGTTTATAAGTAGGGTAAGTAAGAAATAAGCTACACTATTTTACTTTTACTGTACAATACAGTAATGAATTTAAAATATATATTATAATATTGCAGTTCAGAAAAATACTCCTAATTAAAATGGGAAATCAAACAGTGCTTGATAAATATTTTTCATAAAGAACTAATTCTAATACTATCCTCTGGGATTTTTCAAGATACTATAATGCGCTTGTAGATATTTTGAAATATTTCTGATATGACATACCCTAAGAAATAAATTTGATTTCACATACATGTATAATACAACACAGAAACATACATACATGTGTAAAAATTGACTTAAAAGTCTCATGAAACTACTATTATCTTTGCAATGCATGGTAATATTTACTATTCTATTTTGTCCTATACTATCTCATTGTAAAATGAATATGGGCTGTAAACTACTAAATTGATTTTATTATGAAACTAATACATTATAGCTCATAATTTATAAACCCCTCCTATACACTAACGGATGCTTTCTGTAGAGGGGGTATTGGAAACATTTTCACATCCGCACACCAAATATGGAAATAAATAAGAAAACATAAAATTGGTTTATTTTTCCAATGTGCAAATATTTAGAGAGATATTTATATTGCTATTATTTATACAAGATTTAACAGATGCATAACTATATTCAAATAGCCTCATAATAAGAGTCATTCATGTTGTGCTGCAAGGAAATTTTAAAGAATTTTTTTTTAATTCAGTGGATTTGGGGTACAAATGTTTATTGTTACAAGGGTGAATTGTATGATGCTGGTGCTGGGGCTTTTAGGGAACCCATCACCAGACTAGCATTCATTGTACCTGGTATATAGGTTTTTATCCTTCATCCCATTTCCAACCTCTCCCCTTCTTAGCTTCCAATGTTCATTACACCACTTCATGACTATATGTATCCCTTGTTGAGTAAATGAGAACTTGAGATATTTGTTTTTCTATTCTTGAGACACTTCACTTAGGATAATGGTCTCTAGTTCCTACTATGTTGCTGCAAAAGATAGTGTTTCATTCTTTTTATATGGTTGAGTAGTATTCATGGTGTGTGTGTGTATGTGTGTGTGTGCACACCTCATTTTCTTTATCCTGCTCTTCAGGTGAGGGGCACTAAGGTTGATTCCATATCTTTGCAATTGTGAATTGTGCTGCAATAAACATTCAGGTACAGGTGTATTTTTCTTTTCTTTTCTTTTCTTTTTTTTTTTGTAAAATTGCTTATTTTCCTTTGTACAGATGTCCAGTGGTGGGATTGCTGGATTGAATGGTAGGTCTAATTTTAACACTTTGGGGGAATCTCCATACTGTCTTTCATAAAGGCTATATTAGTTTACATTCCTAGCAACACTGTTTTTCACTACTTTTTTTGACTTTTTAATAATGGTCATTCTTACAGAGGTAAGATGGTATCTCATTGTGATTCAAATTTGCATTTCTCTGGTGATTAGTGATGTTAAGCATATTTTATTATGTTTCTTGTCCACTTTTCTATCTTGTTTTGACAAAAATATTTTCATATCTTTCAGCCCCTTTTTGGTGTTTTTTTTTTTTTTTTCTTGCTGAGATGTTTGAATTCTTTGTAGATTCTGGATATTAGTCCTTTCTCCTATGCATAGTTAGTGAATTTTTCTCCCATTTTGTAGGTTATTTATTGCTCTGTTGATTATTTCCTTTGTCAAGCAGAACTTTTCAGTTTAATGCTCATTTATTTATGTTTGTTGTTGTATTGGCTTTTGAGGTCTTTATTATAAATTCTTTGCCTATGCCAATGTTGAGAATAGTTTTCCCTAGGTTTTCTTCCATAATTTTTACAGTTTCAGGTCTTATATTTAAATCTTTCATCGATCTCAATTCTTTTTAAAGATTTTTAATTAAAATCATAAATGTATACATTTATAGGGTACCATATGATGGTTTGATACAAAATGCAGAATGCTTAAATCAAACTGATTAACATATTCATCACCTACTTACTTTTTTTGTGGTAAGATATTGAAAATTTACTCCTACTAATTTTTTTATTAAATCATAACTGTATACATCAGTGCATTTATGTGGTACAATGTGCTGATTTTATATGCAATTTGGAATGCTTACATCAAACTGGTTAACAGAGCCTTCACCTCACTTAACTATTATTGTGTTAAGACATTTATACTCCACTTTGAATAAATTTGACATGTACCCTTGCAATATACACCATACATGAGGTCCCACTGATTACCCTCCCTCCACCCACCTTTTCACCTTCCCTCCCCCTCCTCTTCCCTCCTTCATCCTGGACTATAGCTGTGATTTATCTTTCATGTGAAAGTGTGGGTGATTATAAATTGGTTTCATTTTTTATTATTAAATCATAGTTGTGCACATTAATGTAATCATGGGGTATAATGTGCTTGTTTTATATCGTTTTCTTCCATTCTTGAGATACTAAGAAGAATATGTTCCAGCTATATCCATGTAAACATAACAGAGGTAAAGTCTCCATCATTTTTATAGCTGCATAATATTCCATGGTATACATATACCACCATTTGTTAATCCATTCATGGGTCAATGGGCACATGGGCTGCTTCCATGACTTGTCAATTATGAATTGGGCCACGATAAATATTCTGATGCAAATATCTTTGTTGTAAAGTAATACTTAGTAATTTTGAAATATATTGTACACATTCGGAGAAATCATACCAAATGCCTTCCTTCTTCCTACCAATTGCCCTCCCCTTTACCCATCATTTCCACTCCCCTTTTCTAGACTATATTTGTGTCTTATTATTTGTATAAGTGTTTAAATATTGGTTTCATAACAGCATTGAGTACATTGGATACTTTTTCTTCCATTCTTGAAATACTTTGCTAAGAAGAATGTGTTCCAACTCCATCCACGTAAACATAAAAAATGTAAAGTCTCCATCTTTTTATGGCTAAATAGTATTCCAAGGTACACATATAGCACATTTTTTAAATCCATTTGTGGGTTGGTGGGCATTTGGGTTGCTTCTACACCTTGGCAATTCTGAATTGGGCTGCAATAAACATTCTGGTTCAAATGTCTTTGTGGTAAAATGATTTTTGTTCTTCTGGGTAGATATCTGGTTATGGGATTGCAAGATCAATCTGGGTTGGATGAACAAGAATGAGAGTAGTAGTAGATGAGATTAGAAAGAAAGGGAGAAGGCAAGGATTGAATATGTGCCTCATAGGCTATTGTAATGGTTATAATAGGCTTTTATTTAGAGTGAAATGGGAGTCCAATAAATATTTTGAATACAGAAGTGTTTTTATCTGCCTTACATTTTTAATTAATTAATTAATTACCTATAGAGGACATCCCTCTGATTGATGTGTTCAGAATAGTCTATAATGAAGCTAGATGTTGAAGCAAGGAGACACCACCATACCTCTCAACGTTTTTGAATTGGTGCAAAATTAGAAGACTTTATATTGAGATTCAGAATAGAGAAATACACACAAAAATATCCTTATTGTGTATATATGCACACATCTAAAAACACATAAAATGAGAAAGCAGCAATGAGACATTGGGAAAAAAGCCCTCATCTCAGTCTATTTCTGGTGGTTTAGATTATTGCAAGGCAAGAAAAGACCCATAATCTTTAAGGGTGGAATAATTTATGATACATGTGTATAGCTGGAACAAATTGAGTAATAGAAGGGGGTATAAAAAATAAGTAGGACTTCCATCCAAGTGTGAGGGCCTAGTTACTGGCTTGATGATTTTAATATGGCTGAAATGATTCTGTGTAACTTACAAGGCTGGGACATAAATGGTGATAAATATTCTCTCTGGCTGTCTCTTCTTTAATCCTCACCTTGGAAATCAGTATCTATGCCGTAAGGAAGTCAAGTAGATATTCAGAAAGGCCATATATAAGTTGTCTAACTACAATTCTGGCAAAAGCTTCAACTAACAACCAGTATCAACAGCCAGACATATAAGTGAGGAGGGGGTAAGTCTTTGGAATATTCCAGGTCTCTGCCTTTGAGTCACTCCCTATGATATTATGTGGAAACAGAGATCAGCTATTCATATCAATTCCTGCATAGACTTACAGGTATGTGAAAAAAGTAAAAGCTGTCATTGTTTTAAGCTACTACAATTTCAAGTGGATTGTTATGTAGCAAAATATTACCAGAACAATTAGTAAAGTGAAAACACTATTCATCCTCCAGATAAAGTGAGGATTGATGAAATCATGTATATGAGAGGAGTTAGAAAGCTATAAGGTTCTGCAAATGTAAGGAACTGCCATTGATTTAGTACTTCTGTAGAACTGACAACATATAGGACATATAGGGCATGGACACACATATTTGTTAAGTGCTATTTGAGTGATTAAATCATTTCTATAAGAAACTAAATGAGGGGAGACAAATTAGGTACATGACCAAAATTACATGTGAGAGTTTACTACAGATTCAGTGCAATCCTTATCAAAATACCAATGACATTTTTCAGATAATTAGGAACAATAATACTAAAGGTCACATGGAGTAAAAAAGGAGCCAAAATAGCTAATGTAACCCTAAGTAAAAGAACAAAGCTAGAGACATCCCATTACCTGACTACAAATTGTACTTCAAGGCTACAGTATCCAAAACAGCATGGTACTGGTATAAAAGTAGATCAATAGAATAAAGAATCCAGAAATAAAGCCACATATCTATAGCCAAGTGATATGTGACAAAGTTAACAGAAATATATACTGGGGGAAGGATATCCTTTTCTATAAATGATGCTGGGAAAATTGGATTGTCATATGCAGAGGAAAAAACCTGGGCCCCTACCTCTCACTGTATACAAAAGTTAACTCAAGATGGATTAAGGACTTAAATGTAAAACCTGAAACTATTAAAATACTTGAAGTAAACATGGGTAAAACTCTTCTGGACATTAGTCTAGGCAAAAATATTCATGACTAAGACCTCAAAGCCCATTAACTAAAAACAAAAATAGACAAATGGTACTCAATTAAACTAACAAGCTTCTGCACAACAGAAGAAAAAAATCATGAGTAATCGGACAACCTGAAAAATGGGAGGAAATATAACATTTTCAAGCTGTGTATCTAACAGGGGACATATATCCAGAATATAAAAGGAACTCAAACACTGAAGAACAAAACAGCCCCATTAGAAAGTGGGCAAAGACATAAATAGATATTTTTCAAAAAAAGACATACAAATGACAAAACTCTCAAAATCACTGATCATCGGAGAAATGCAAATCAGTCACAATGAGATATCATCTTACATCAGTCAGAATGTCCATTATTAAAAAGTCAAATAATAACAGACGTTGCTGAGGATGTGAAGACAAAGGAATGCTTATACCCTATTGGTGGGAATGAAGGTTATTGGTGGAACGAACCTCTGTGGGGAACAGTATGGAGAGTTCTCAAAGAACAACAACAAAAAAAAGAACTACCACTAGATCCAGCAGTCCCAACAATGCATATCTATGCAAATGAAAATAAATCATATCAAAAAGATACTTGTATACATGTTTATGAAAACACTAGTCATAATAGTATAGATATGGATTCAACTTAAGTGTCCATCAGCAGATAAGTGGATAAAGAAAATTCAGCATATATATACAATCGAACACTATTCAGCCACATACAAAAATGAAATTACGTCTTTTGTAGCAAGATGGATGGAATTGGAGGTCATTATTTTAAATGAAATAACTCAGAGAGTCAAATATTGCATGTTCTCCCTCATAAAGTGTTAGCTAAATAACATGCACATTTGGACACAGAGTGTAGATCAGTAGATATTTGAGACTCAGAAGTGTAGGAGGGTAGGAAGGAGATAATGGATGACAAATTACCTAACGGGAACAATGTACATTATCTGTATGATGGTTACACCAAAAGACTAGACTTCAGCACTATGCAATATATCCATATCACCAAAATTACACTTAGACTCCTTAAGTTTATACAAAGAAAAAAGGAGAGTTTATACATCTAACATATATTTCTCAGCATTACACACACACATATTTAAATTTGTATGTGAGCAGTCTGTCTGTACATGATCTAAAACTGAGAAAATTTGATAAGTGGCAAGAAATGAAGTCTTTCTGAATCATGGAAAATATCCCCAGCAAATCCATGGAAAAGTCACTCAGTCACATGCTTTTACATATAGTGATTTTCCTACTGATTGTATTGCCTCCCAAATAAATTGTGTGCTTTGAAATTTTTGTCTCAGAATCTAATACATTTACAGCTTGGCCACTTCTTATTTAAATAAATTCTGGAATGTATTTTCTTTTTCTGAAGACTAGAATAAACTACTAAGCTAATGCCATGAACAGTTCTAAAACTGTAATTGTTTGGAGACTCAGTGTTTGCCAAAAATCATCAAATGCATAAGCATGTCTGATTAGATAATAGAGCAGGAGTAAACTTTTTTGCGAGGTACAATTATGTCACAGCTGTTTTCAGCAGTCCATAGTGTCAAGTCAAATGCCAGTCTAGTGTGTAATAGAGGGAAGCACACTATTTTCTAAGTGAAAATTTCAGGTCAAATCAAATATCCCACTATTAGAGTGGCAGTTGGTAGTGGTCTCTTTAAAATGGTGTATACAAATAAGAAATATTTTTTTTGCAGTTCTTTTTGGCTGGGGCTGGGTTTGAACCCTCCACCTCTGACATATGGAGCCAGTGCCCTACTCCTTTCAGCCACCAGCAGTGCCCAAGAAATAAATTTTATATAAAGCAAATCTAGAAGGAAATGTTGATAATTCATTTTTATCTCAGAAGGAAGCCAAAATGAATAAAAAACTTTTCCTAAAAATTGATTCATTTCAAAAAATACCACTAAGTTCTTGCTCAAATTTACCTCTTAATCACGCTGAGTCTCATTTTGTTTCCTTTTACTTGTGTGACAGGTTGTATTTCCAAAAATGATGACCCCAAGATCTTTAGTTTCACACTCTCTTTCAAAATCCTGGAGCTACCCAGTCAAAAGGTATAGACTCTTTGCCTTTCCCTACCTCTGAGACTTATAATGATCAATGAGGATGAGGAAAATTAATCTCATTATAAAATTCAACCTAGGAGATCTTGAACAGCAAAAGATGTCACAACATTTTAGATAGTTAACAGAAAAGTTTAACACCTACGTTTTAGCTACACCATCAGTAGATCCTCAATACAAAGGCAACATTCCTTCTTCTCCTAGAACTCATCCAGACCGAGGACACACCAGAAGACAAGAGCACGCGTAAATTTAAATCATTCTAGTAGTCAAAAATTTCAAAGAGCCCATTTGATCCTGCAATTCCATTACTAGGCATCTACCCAGAAGGAAAAAAATCTTTTTATCATAAGGACACTTGCATTAGACTGTTTATTGCAGCTCAATTTACGATCACCAAAATGTGGAAACAACCTAAATGCCCACCAACCCAGGAATGGATTAACAAGCTATGGTATATGTATACCACGGAATACTATTCAGCCATTAAAAAAATGGAGACTTTACAGCCTTTGTATTAACCTGGATGGAAGTGGAACACATTATTCTTAGTAAAGCGTCTCAAGAATGGAGAAGCATGAATCCCATGTACTCAAGTTTGATATGAGGATAATTAATGACAATTATTCACATGGTGGGGGTGAGGGAAGGGGAGAGCAGAGAGAGAAAGAATGAGGGAGGGGTGGGGAAAGGAAGAGCAGAGAGAGGGAAGGAGCGACGGGGCTGGGGTTGGGGGCAAAACACGATTGAAAGAGGGACTTTACCCAACAAATGCAACCAGTGTAACATGGTTTCTTGTACCCTCAATGAATCCCCAACAATAAAAAAAAAGAAAAAGAAAAATTATATAAAATAAAATTCTAAACTAAATAGTACCCAAAAAAATTTCAAAAAGATCCCCAAAAAATACGTTTTGAAAGAATAAGAAAATGTTGTGATTCAAATTACCCTTGATTGTTTAGAAAATGTTTCTTAGAAAAATTTGCAGAACCCATGACAAGAATCTAAAAATATAAACTAAACTTCTAATCTCCCAGGGAAAAATGCTTTCTCCGCATCCTTAAAATACACATATTTCCAACTGTGTTTTCCAAAATATCTCTGTTAAGAGAAAACTAATAGCCATGTTGATTCATGAAAGTTCTCTCGTGCAATTGGTGTATATCTCTATACAAAGTGATGACAATACATAAAACATACATCTAAAATAGCATTCAGCATTATCTGTTAGAGGATACCACGTGAAACTTCGTGGAAAGCTTATTTTTAGTGTAACATACATGCCACATTTGAGAGCATCTAGGATGCGATGATCCATTTATAGCTAAAGTGGCAGTTTTGATTACATTTTTGGTCAGTTCATAAAATGAATTACTTCAGCTAGTAATCTGAAACTCTGTGACATAATATTATTTAAATGTCTCTTATATCCCTAGGTGCAAAAGCATTCTGTGATGAAAGTTTCCCAAGGGTCCATGGAATTCCTTTACTCTGGACAATACCCTAATTGAGTAATATCTCAAATTTCCATGATACAGTTATGCATTCATCTAGATATAACTTGCTCATTTGCAGAGAAGTGTTCTAATCTCTCTAACCTCAAAGTTTATAGAATAAGAAAATGTCAAGAAATCTATTTTTTGTATTTGTTGAAATAAATACAGCCATGTAGATTTGGAATAAGGAAGATTGCAATAGTTGCCTTTTCACTGATTGATCATCTTCACCAGAGACTTTCCAGGCAGGCTTCAAACTAACTTTTGAAGATGTTTTTAAAAGAATAAAATAATGAGCAACATTTCTAGTCACCTACTTTATTGGCCTTTAGAAGCTTAAGCAGTTTAGAGGCTCAGAAAAATCTTCCTTCACTTTAAAACTATCATGATTTTCCTTTTGTGTATTCATACATATTTTTCCTTATTGTGTGAATAAGTTGCTTATTCATAAATATATACTCAAGAAATTTTAAAATGTATTACCACATTCTCTGACTATAATGCATCTAAGCTAGAAACCAGCGACAAGAAGATAACCGAAATATCCCCATATTTGAAAATTGTGAGGGTGGCACCTGTGGTTCAAGGAGTAGGGTGCTGGCCCCATATACCGGAGGTGGCGGGTTCAAACGCCGCCCCGGCCAAAAACTGAAAAAAAAAAAAAAAAAAAAAAAAAAAGAAAATTGTGAAATTGAATTTTTAAGTAACTTGTACATCAGAGAATATGAGATGCAGCCATAGCAATTCAAACAAACAAAATAAAAAAGATAGTCTTAAGTACTGTAACATGAAATAAAGGAAGAAAGCTGGTATGCTACATCCATGTGTATACAAATGTAGGGTTTATATATATATATATGTATATGAAAACGTTTTTTACTTTAAAAATCTTAAGGGGACACAAATGCTTTTGTTACATGAGTGACTTTTATAATGCTTGACCCAGAGCTACAAGTGTGACTGTCCCCTGAATAGCATTGATTGTTACATATTCCTTTAAGAATTGAACCTTTTATCATTATAAAGTGATTCTTTTTTGTATATACATATTTTATGTATTCTATATTGTATAATATATATATTATATATTATATATACTATATATATCCAAAGAAACTACAGATTCAATGCAGTACTCATTAAAATACCAACATCAGGCTTGGCGCCTGTGTTGGTATTTTAATGGTATTTTAATGGCGCCTTAGCCTCAACGGGCTAAGGCGCCAGCCACGTACACCTGAGCTGGTGGGTTCGAATCCACCCCGGGCCCGCCAAACAACAATGACGGCTGCAACCAAAAAATGGCCAGGCATTGTGGCGGGCGCCTGTAGTCCCAGCTACTTGGGAGGCGGAGGCAGGAGACTCGCTTGAGCCGAGGAATTGGAGGTTACTGTGAGCTGTAATGCTATAGCACTCTATCCAGGGTGACAGTTTGAGGCTCTGTCTCAAAAAAAAAAAAATACCAACATCATACTTTGAAGAACTGGAAAAAGTAATTCTTCATTTTGTTTGGCACCAAAAAAAATCCATATAACCAAGGCAATACTTACCAATAAAAACAAATCCAGAGGCATTACTCTACCAGACTTCAGGTTATACTACATGTCTACAGCAATTGGGTGGTGCCTAGACTCAGGGAGTAGGGCACCAGTCACATATACCAAGGGTGGTAGGTTCGAACCCGGCCCTGGCCAAAACTGTAACAACAACAAAAAAAAATTAAAAAAAATTTTACAGTGATCAGAACAGCATGTATTGGCATAAAAATAGAGACATAGATCTATGGAACAGAATAGAAAACTTAGAGATGAAACCAGCCTCATATCACCATCTGATACTTGATGAACTATACAAAAGTCTACACTGGTGTAATGAATCCCCTTTCAACAAATGGTATTGGGAGAAATGGATAACCAAATGTAAAAGACTGAAAATGCATTTACACCTCTCACCACTTACAAAAATTGACTCACACTGGATAAAAGATATAAATAAAAAAATATGAAATGATAAAAATACTAGAAGGAAGTGTGGGAAAAACTCTTTTTTTTTTTTTTTTTTAGACAGAGCCTCATGCTGTCACCCTGGATAGAGTGCTGTTGCATCACGGCTCACAACAACCTCCAATTCCTGGGCTCAAGCGAGTCTCCTGCCTCCGCCTCCCAAGTAGCTGGGACTACAGTCACCCGCCACAACGCCCGGCCATTTTTTGGTTGTAGCCATCATTGTTGTTTGGCAGACCAGGCTGGATTTGAACCCGCCAGCTCAGGTGTACATGGCTGGCACCTTAGCCTGTTGAGCCACAGGCACCGAGCCAATTTTTTTTTTTTTTTGAGACAGAGCCTCAAGCTGTCACCCTGGATAGAGTGCTGTGACATCACAGCTCACAGCAACCTCCAATTCCTGGGCTCAAGCGAGTCTCTTGCCTCTGCATCCCAATTAGCTGGGACCACAGGCGCCCACCACAACGCCCGGCCATTTTTTGGTTGCAGCCGTCATTGTTGTTTGGCGGGCCC
>CAUYON010129098.1:0-16129 GCA_963573935.1 Arctocebus calabarensis
CCCGCCAAGCAACAATGACGTCTGCAACCAAAAAATGGCCGGGTGTTGTGGCGGGCACCTGTAGTCCCAGCTACTTGGGAGGCAGAGGCAGGAGACTCGCTTGAGCCCAGGAATTGGAGGTTGCTGTGAGCTGTGATGCCATGGCCCTCTATCCGAGGTGACAGCTTGAGGCTCTGTCTCCAAAAAAAAAAAAAAAAAATTATTTTCCTTATAGTATACACGATAGGTGTTCTATAAGGAAAGTAGGTATATTCAATGTGCTTTTTAAAAAATTATTTCAATGTGCTCTTTAAAATTATTTTAAGAGTCTTATTTACCATACATTTCATATCTTCTAAAAACATTTTTAGGCAACTACCTACTTCTATATAGGGCTGCCTTTTAAAACAGGGATTTTTTTTTTAGTGTCCTTTGCCAAAAATAATAAATCTCTAGTCAACTCTTAAGACATACGACTACCACCACCCTTCCAAAAATAATCTTTAACCAGCCTTACAGAAGTTATCTTGAACTTAGCAAAGCCCACTCTAACTGCTTTTGTTCATTAAGCACCCCCTACTCCAGAAAATAACGAATACCTCTATGTGAAATATGTCCACTATTATAATTTTAAATCTGATATTTTGATGTTAATAGCTGATTTTACCATTTCAAAAATTAAGTATTTGTTTCAGGTCAGATTTTCTAGTTTATACTCTTCAGTATAATTTTATACTTTTATAATAATAATAATTTTATAATTAGATAGGATAAACATATTTGATGACATAACCAATTGACTATAATTAACAATAAGAGTATATTTTTAAATATCTAGAAGAGTAGAAGTGGAATATTCCTAACACAAAAAGAAATGATAAGTGCCTAAGGTGGTAGATATCATTTACCTTGTTTGGTTAATTCACATATACCTGTATCAAAACATCATATGTACCCCATAAATACATACAACTATTATGTGCCCCTAATAATTGTTTAAAATTAATAAGAGCTTTAAATCAGGAGACTTGCTGCAAAATAAATATATTAGAACAAGAATCTTACTAAGATATACTATTAGTAAACCCAGCATATCTAATGAAGAATAGAATCAAGAAACTTTGTCTTTTATGGAGTCTGTTAAGCCCTTCACATTACCTAGTAAAGAATACAAGAACAGAAATCTGGCCAGCCACAGTGGCTCATGCCTGTAATCCTAGCACTCTGAAAGGCCAAGGTGGGTGGATTGCCCTGAACTCACCAGTTTGAGACCAGCCTGAGCAAAAGCAAGACCCCCATCTCTAAAGACAGCCAGGGGTTGTGCCAGGTGCCTGTAGTCCCAGCTACTTGGGAGGCTGAACCAAGAGAATTGCTTGAGCCCAAGAGTTTGAGGTTGCTGTGAGCTATGAGGCCATAACAATCTACAGAGGGCAACAAAGTAAAACTCTGTTTCAAAACAAACAAACAACAACAAACTCCTCCCCCCCAGAAATCTAGGTATTACAATGTACTTAGGATTTATTAATGTTTACCTAAATGCAAATAGCAAGAATGAGAATATTCATATTGGGTATAGAAAAATGAAGGCCAAACCATTAAGTGTGAAAAAGGAATATAATGTGAAGATAATATGTGCTGCAAAATAGTAATAAATTTATGTGTACTCAATGCTGAATGCAAAGAAACACCTAGCAATACAAGAACTTGGTTAGAATCATATATACACATTTATAGTGGGAGAGCTTAATAAATCTCTTTCAAAATTTAAAACATAAGTAGACAAAAAAAAAAAATAGGAAGGTTCTATATTAGTAATAAAATCAGCCAAATATACAACTTTCTACCCCATTATAAAAATATGTATTCTTTCTGGTGACTATGGAAGATTTACAAAAATCAAGCATATACTTGGCCATAATTTAAACTACAACAAGTTTCAAAAGATAGGGACTTTATAGGCCATGTTTTCTGATTATAATCCAATACAACTAGATGATAGCCCTCTAAAAAGAGGACCAGCAAGTCCACCTATTTGTACCAAAGAGAAAATAAAACTGAAATTACAAACATCTAAAAAGAGTACATTCTGCATCTTAAAATCTGTAGGACACAATTCTTTTTATTTTATTTTTTTGTTTTGAGATAGTCTCACTATGTCACCCTTGGTAGAGTGCATGGCATCACAGCTCACAGCAACCTCAAACTCTTGGGCTTAAGTAATTCTCTTGTCTCAGTCTCCCAAGTAGCTGGGACTACCAGGCACCCGTCACAAGGCCCAGCTATTTTTTGTTGCAGTTGTCGTTGTTTAGCTGGCCTGGGCCGGATTTGAACCCTGCTCCCTTAGTGTATGTGGCTGGCCCGTAACCATGGTGCAATGGGTACCGAGCGTGTAAGACACAATTCTACACTCAGAAGAAATAAATAGTGTTAAGTATTTATTCTTATTTTTAAGAGACAGGTCTCACTGTATTGTCCAGGCTGGCCTCAAACTCCTGGGATCAATCTATTCTCTTGCCTTACCCTCTCAATTAGACAGAATTACAGGTATGGGCCACTATGTCCAGCTGAAGTATTTTTATTTAAAAATTGAATAAGGCCATGTGTGGTGACTCATACCTCTGTAATCCTAGCACTCTAGGAGGCTGGGGCAGGTAGATCGCCTGAGCTCTGGAGTTCAAGATCAACCTGAGCAAAGCAAGACTTCATCTCTACTAAAAACAGAAAAACTAGCCAGGCGTCATGGTGGGTTCCTGTAGTCCTGGCTACTTGGGAGGCTGAGACAAGAGGATTGCTTGAGCCCAAGAGTTTGAGGTTGCTGTGAGCTATAACACCACGGAACCCAACCCCAGGGCAACTGAGTGAGACGGTCACAGAAAAAAAAAAAAAGTAATAAACTAACACAAGGACAAAATGAACCAGGAGAAGGGAATATGTAATAAAGGAAAGGCTGACATTAATAAAAGAAAAAAAAGTTTAAATAAAACCAAAGTTTGGTTATTTGAAAATAGGTACATTCCCATCAAGTCTGATGACAAAAAGAAAACTATTTGTCATTAGTATCTTCAAAATACATATAGAAAATAAATTTAAATCTAGAATTCAGTGTCCCTTAAAAAGATGAAGACTTTTTCAGAAAAAATCAGAATTTGTCACTAGCAAACCCACACTAAAGGATTTCAGGTGGAAGAATTGAAGAGCAATCAAGACAGCAAAATATCTGTATAAAACCAAATGAACATTGACCAGATAAAATAACAATGCCATCTAGAATTAAATAAACATAATTCTTGTCCTGTAGAATAAAATAAATTTCAAAAAATGAAAAAAAGGGGGAGGAAGAGAGGGGGTGGGTTGTAGAGGGAGGGGTAATGGGGGACCACACCTATGGAGCATATTGGAAGTACAAGTTGGATCTATCAGGTGTAGAACGCAAATGTCTTAACACTAATTGTGTAAATGAGGTGAAGGCTATGTTAATTAGTAGGATGTAAGCACTCCAATTTGTATAAATAACACGTTGAATCTCATAATGGCATAAATGTATTCACGATCTATGTACAAATGACATTTAAGAAAATTCAAAACAAAAATGAAAAAAAGACAAAATAAAAAATGCAGAGTTACAACAAAAATATTGGCATGTAAGTTATTAGGAATGTAAATGAAGGACTGTAGCAGCCCATATAGCCTACGCCAGGAGGAGTGAGAGTTATAAGAAATACCTGTATCGCTCAATCATGGAACACCTGGGTGGAAAGGGCGGGGAGAGGGATTAGGCTCTCCTAACAAGCATGAGAGCTCGAGAGATGAGAACAGTGGTGAATTGGCAGCCTCTACACCTGTGGTGTTGGGAGGCATGAGATCAGCCTTATATTAGGCTGGAGGAGAAGGCAGTTAGGAGCATGCGTATTCTATCACGAACCTGCTTACTCTGACTCGGTCTCCTCTCCTGCCTACAGAACGCCAGTACAGCATCTCTCTGCAGAAGAATACCAAGCTCCGCTAAAGATTAAGATCTATCTATTCTAAGAGTGTTTTACTCTCTCTAAGACACTCTCTCTTTCTCTGTCTCTCTCTCTCTCCAGCTAAAGTAGATACCCCTCAGGCACCTAAGAGAAATCGTTCCTGAGCAAGGTAGCTTAGCGGTCTGTGTCCGGAACCTAGTTGAGCCAGGCCCCAAACCTGGCCAGCCCTGGGCCCTGACAAGTGGTGGCAGTGGTGGACTGTGACAAAGGACCATAAAGCTCTTGCATTTTCTTTTTCTCTCTTTTTTTTTTTTTTTTTTTTTTTTGCTGTTTTTGGCTGGGGCTGGGTTTGAATCCACCACCTCTAGTATATGGGGAGAGCCCTACTCCTTGCAGAGCCCTACTCCTTGAACCACAGGCACCACCCTAAAGCTCTTGCATTTTAAAGAAGCCATAAAAATAGTAATTTATCTTAGACTAGAGTAAATTGAAGATGCATGTTATAATTTCTAGAGTTACTAAAAGAATGTATAATAGCCTAATATGAGAGTAGCAGAGTAATCCAAAAGAAATTGAGAAAAGAGCACACAATGCAGAATAGGTGGAATAAATAAAGAATAAGATTTAGATCTGAATACACTTGATGTAAACCATCAAGCTTCAATTAAAACATAAAGACTCAGATTATATTAAGAAAATAAGAGGCTCAGCGCCCGTAGCACAGTGGTTACAGCATTGGCCACATACACAGGCTGGCGGGTTCTAACCCTGCCCTGGTCAGCTAGACAATGACAACCACAACAAAAAAATAGCCAGGCATCATAGTGGGCACCAGTAGTCCCAACTACTTGGGAGGCTGAAGCAAGAGAAATGTGAGCCCGAGAGTCTGAGGTTGCTGTAAGCAGGGGCGACAAAGTGAGACTCTATCTCAAAAAAAAAAAATAAAATAAAAAAATAATGTATATTAGGGTTCACTCAGAGAAGCATAGTTATAAGAGGTAAAGAAGGGATTTATGATAGGGATTCAGGGGTGTCCAATCCCATGCTGATTTTGTGAGGACTTTTTTCCTTAGTATTTGTATTTACTGTGTGACCCAAGACAACTCTTATTCTTCCTTTGGTGGAGCAGAAAAGAAAAAAGACACCCCAGTAGATTTTGCTCAGTAATGGCAGCCGGCGGGGAGAGTTTGTGCTGTGCTGGAAGGTCAGCCAACCAATAGCTTGGAAGGAATGCTGGATGTGAACAAGAACGGAGGCCACCAGGAACCCAAAAGGACACCTAAAATTCACGAGGACAAACTGGAGCCCACGTCTGGTTCTAATACCAGAAGTTGCCATGGTGTTTCACATGTACTTGGCTCATAAATTGTAACAGCTGAAGGAAGGAGCTGAAAGCACTTCAATCCCTGATGCTTCCTGTCACCACTATCAGATCAGTGACAACCTGTGCAAGTTGCCATAGTGCCTAGTGCCCAGCACTGGCTACTGCTTCACTTCTGCCTTTCAAACTGTGTACAATGTCGTTTTGTCTTCAGCACTGAAGACCTATACTATACTGGGGGGGAAATCTGGTAAATACAGTTCCAGTTTAGCTAATTTCACATAGTACAAAGCCACCACAGTCCATGACTTGGCATCTATATACATTTTTTTCTTTAAACATTATTTATAAACAAAGACAATAACAAAGTCAGGCATAAAGCTAAGATGATCAGTTCCCTTCATAAATTTAAATCAAGCAACCCTTTTCCCACAGGAGGAAACAAAGTCTCTTTGTCCACTTTGGGTGAGATTCATGCCCAGCTGAATTGTAAAATAAAAGAATGTTTCATCACAGTTTCCCCTAATGATATCTTATTGCTATTAGCACAAATTATGTTAGATGGCAGGGGAGTGAGAAGAGAGAAGAAAAATGTTTAATATACACAAATATATTCAAGTTGAAAAGAAATAACTATCCCAACTCTTGTTTCTGCTACTTTGTCATGTGGTCAAGGCTCTTTATGTTACAGCAGCTCTTGAGTAGCACCATTTTATTATAACATAAATGAAAACAAAATCACTCCCCAGTCAGTGCCACTGTCAGTGTGGAGTTTGTACATTCTCTCCAAGTCTGCTTTGGTTTTTCTCCAGATACTTCAGTTTTCCTCCCACATCTCAAAACTAGGCAGATGAAGACAGCTGGCAAGTATTCCTTATCCCAGTCTGAGTGATTTCAGCTATGTGTGTGAGTGCACCCTCCCATGGAATGATGTCTAGAGTTAGTTTCTACCTTGCACCTTGAGCTGCTGGGATAGGCTCTGGCTACTGCTAATGCCTGAAATGGAATAATTGGATAAATAATTGTCTTACTCAATTTTATTCATCTTGTCTTTTCTTTTTTTTTTTTGTTTTTTGTTTTTTGAGGCATGGTCTCATTCTTGCCCAAGCTGGCTTGCAGGGGTGCAATTATGGCTGATGGCAGCCTTGAGCTCCCAAACTCAAGCAGTCCTCCTGCCTCAGCCTCCTGATATTACAGGCATATGCCACCATACCTGTTACTTTCTTTCTTTCTTTTTTAATCTGTGATTGAGACAGTCTTGCTAGGTTGCCCAGGCTGGTTTTGAACTCCTAGGCTCAAGTCATTATCTCATCTTTGCCTTCCAGCATGCGGGGATTTCAGGCATGCCACCGTGCCTGGCCCTTTATCTTTCTTAGATTTCAACGTTTAATATTAGAAGTGTTTTGGTCTTCATTTAGAAAACCATCCACATGTCAAAGAAGAAAACACAAAAGAAAATTACAAAATGTTTTGAAATGATTAAAAATTACATATTAAACTTGTGAGCTAAAGACATACTTAGAAGAAAAAAATAGAGCCATAAATGAAGAGGCTGAAAAACAGTTATTAGGCAACCATCTCAAAAAGTTAGGGGGAAAACAATCATTAAATTAAAGCCAAAGAAAGTGGAAAGAAAGAAATAGAATATATGCATATACTTGATGACAGTACATTGTGTTCTTAAAAAATATAAGAGTGGACGTTATATGCTATTACCCTCAAAATGGTAACTAAGATAATGTGCTTGATTAATTAGCTAGATTTGGCTAGGACAGGTAGCTCATGCCTATAGCCCTAGTACTTTGGGAGGCAGAGGTGATAGGATCACTTGAGGTCAGCAGTTCAAGACTAGCCTGAACAAGAGCAAGACCCTGTCTCTACAGAAAACAGAAAAAAAGTTATCTGGGGTGCACGCCCTGTAGTCCTAGCTACTCAGGAGGCTGAGGCAGGGGGATTGCTCAAGCTCAGGAGTTTGAAGTTGAGTTGAATACTAGATGCCACTGCTGCACTCCAGCCTGGGAGACACAGCAAACTCCTGTCTCAGAAAAAAAAAATCTAGTTTTAACCATTCTACCACTTCAAATCATCATGTAGTACACAACAGAAATGTAAAATGTATCTGTCAACTTAAAAAAAAAAAGCCCCATATACATACTGGAATCACTAGTCAATAACTAGTTCTTTGAAAAGACAAAATTGATAAATTCTCTGGAGAGACTATTCAAGAAAAAGTGAAGGTATGTCAGTATTAAATAGAAAATGGTACCTTGCATAAAAAGATATGAACAAACATACCTTATGATAATAAATTTGAGAATTTAAGGGCACACTTTCTCAGTTCTGTATACTCCAGTTCTGTTACACACATTCAGCTGCAAGTAAACTGCTTTAAAAACAAAAGAAAATTAGGCTTGGCGCCTGTGGCTCAGCAGGCTAAGGCGCCAGCCATGTACACCTGAGCTGGCGGGTTCAAATCCAGCCCGGGCCCGCCAAGCAACAATGACAGCTGCAACCAAAAAATGGCCGGGCGTTGTGGCGGGCACCTGTAGTCCCAGCTACTTTGGAGGTAGAGGCAAGAGACTTGCTTGAGCCCAGGAGTTGGAGGTTGCCGTGAGCTGTGATGCCACAGCACTCTATCCAGGATGGCAGCTTGAGACTCTGTCTCAAAAAAAAAAAAGAAAAAATTTATTAGAGCTTGGCACCAAAACCTAACAAAGCTATTATAAGGAAGAGACATATACAAAACCAACTTCAGGTAGAATATAGGTTTAAATTTGAAATTAAAACAATAAAGCTTTTTAAAAATAACATGGTAAAATATCTCATGACCTTGAAGTAGCTAATATTTCATGAACAGAACATAAAAGATATTAACAAAAGGAGCAAGAATGAAAAATGAATTTCATCTTTAAAGACACAATTAAGGGTGGCACCTGTGGCTCAAAGGAGTAAAGCGCCAGCTCCATATGCCGGGCAAAAACTGCCAAAAAATAAAAATAATAAAAATTAAATAAAGACAATTAAAATAATGACAAGTAGGAGCAGGATATGTACAACATATATAACCAATAAAGAACCTATAACCATAACATGTTAAGAACTTTAAGGTTGGGCGGCTCCTGTGGCTCAGCAAGCAGGGCGCCGGCCCCATATACCGAAGGTGACGGGTTCAAGCCCGGCCTCGGCCGAACTGCAAAACAAAAAAATAGCCGGGCGTTGTGGTGGGCGCCTGTAGTCCCAGCTACTAGGGAGGCTGAGGCAAGAGAATCGCTTAAGCCCAAGAGCTGTGAGCAGTGTGATGCCATGGCACTCTACCCAGGGTGATAAAGTGAGACTTTGTCTCTACAAAAAAAAAAAAAAAAAAAGAACTTTAAGGTTGAACCCAATGGCTCATGCCTATAATCCCAGCACTGTGGGAGAACTAGGCAGGAGGCATTACTTGAGGTCAGCAGTGAACTACATAGTGAGACCCCTCTCTACACACACAAAAAAGAAAAAGTATGGTGGCGTATGCCTGTATTCCAAACTACTTGGGAGACCAATGTGGCAGAATTGCTTAAACCTAGGAACTTAAGGTTGCAGTGAGCAATAATTGTGCCACTGCACTCCAATCTAGGTGACAGAGCGAGACATTGTTTAGGAAAAAAAAGAACTTCAAATCAATAAGAAAATATTTAATAATAAGCAATCCAATAGAAAATTTAGCAAGAGATTTAAAGAGGCATTTCTCAGTGGTTGACATGCAAATGGCCAGTAAACTTACAAAGTCATTCAACATCATTAGAAATCAGAGGAATAAAAATTAAAAGAAAAACAAATACTACTGTTGGGGCTCAAAAACCAAAATGTCAGAGTCTCTCTGACCTTCTGCCCTGCTCACCCCCTTAGTTTCCGAAAGTCAGGATAAAGTTCTTTAATGTTCCTTTATCTGCCTAAGATTCAAACCCACCAAGGAAAACAATTATTTTTTTCTATCTTTCCAGGTAAGACTATGGTTCCCAACCCCTAGGCTGTGGACTGATATTATACTTCTACAGTCTGTTAGGAACCTGCCACCACAGGAAGTAAGTAGTGAAGCTTCATCTGTATTTACAGCTGCTCCCCATGGCTCAAATCACTGCCTGAGCCCTGCTCCCTCCATCAGTGGAAAAATTGTTTTCTAGGAAACCCATTCCTAGTCTCAAAAAGATTGGGGACTACTGCTATAAAACCAAGAATGTAAACACACCTGAACAGACCTTATCACAAGTTAATATATACAAGTTAATCTCTATTCTCTGATCCATTCATTCTCCACAGTAATCCCCTCAACAGAATGTACTGATCCCTACTTCCATAATCTATTTGCCAAGATGGTGTATAAACTTCTGAACTCCATTGTAGGGTAAGTAATCACTCTGTGATCTTCCCATGTACATGTTAATAAAATTCCTATGCCTTTTCTCCAATTATTCTACCTTTTGTGAAATGGCTTTTCTGTGATCCTTGAAAGGCCAAAGGGAAAGTTTCCCTTGGCCCCTACATACAGTACAGTTGACAAAATGTCTAAAATTTAAAGAGAAAGATTTATAATCCTTATAGGCATAGAGATGAAGTAATTATAGAACATAGTCATCAGGTAGAGAAGTAGACACCAATAGAAATGGAGGAACTATTGCTGCATGAAGCAATATGGATAAATTTCATAAATATAAAGTTAAGGGGAAAAAAATAAGGACAAAAGAGTACATTCTATTTCATTTATATAAAGGTCTGGAAATAGCTAAAACTAATCTGTGCCTTTAGAAGTCAGAATGTTGGTTACATTTAGAAAGGAAATAAGAGGGGATATACAGAGAACTTCTGGGATTTTAGTGATATTGTCTTTTTTGACCTGGGTAATGATTATTAAAATGTGTTCACTTTGGTGGCACCCGTAACACAGTGGTTACAGCGCTGGCCACATACACTGAGGCTGGTGGGCTCGAACCCGGCCCGGGCCAGCTAGGCAACAATGACAACCGCAACAACAACAACAAAAAATATGTTCACTTTGTGATTACTCATTGATCAATACACTTCTGGGTTTTTCACTTTTCTCTCTGTATGGTGTACTTCATTTTTAAAGCTTTAAAAAAAAAAATAACCCCCTCTTATCCATAGTTTCATTTTCTGACATTTCAGTGTTTTGTTTTCTGAGATTTCAGTTACCTGCAGTCAACCGCAGTCCAAAAATATTAAATGGAAAACTCCATAAATAATTTGTAACTTTTAAATCACATGCTGTTTTGAATAGCATAATGAAATCTTGGGCCGTCCTGCTTCAACCAACCTGAGCCATGAATCTGTCCGGTGGATCCACAATGTCTTTGCTCCCCTACCCATTAGTCATTAGAGCCATCTCGCTTCTCCGATTACATGTCACAGTTTTGCAGTACTTGTGTTGATGGAGCTCTTATTTTACTTAATAATGGCCCCAAAGCACAGGAGTTATACTGACATATTGTTATAATTGATCTGTTTAATATCGTTGTCATTAGTCTCTTATTGTGCCTAATTTATAACTGAATGTATTCATAGGACAAAACATAGTATATACAAAGTTTAGTACTCCCCAAGTTTCAGGTATCTACTGAGGATCTTAGAACCTATCCCATAATCTATCATGGCTAAGAGGGGATTACTAGAATAAAATGTACACCATTAAGATTTAGAACAGTATTATGATGATAGATACGGAAGAGATTAATAAAAGTTTCATGTATGTGTGTAGTATAAAAATAACATAAAATTTACCTTTTTTTTTTTTTTTTTGAAACAGAGCCTCAAGCTGTCACCCTGGATAGAGTGCTGTGGCATCACAGTTCACAGCAACCTCCAATTCCTGGGCTCAAGCGAGTCTCCTGCCTTCACTTCCCAAGTAGCTGGGACTACAGGTGCCCACCACAACGCCTGGCCATTTTTTGGTTGTAGCCATCATTGTTGTTGTTGTTATAATGGCCCTGAAATCTTGCCAGTCATATATGAAACTTGAGATTTTTCCAAATCTGACAATAGTTCTAAAAGTTTAGGTGGCATAACCAGTCATGAGTTTTAATGCAGAATTTTTAAGCTGTTAATAATAAACAATAACGTTTGATTGACCATGTACATTATAAAAGATTAGATTATCTCTCTATTCTCTCTAGAAAATAGGATTTTTCGAAAGCATTGTCATGAGAAGAGACACTGAAAAATTATACAGCCAGAAAAGGGAGGGAAGAAAGGTGTGTCATGCAATTAGTTGGTTAATAATTAACATAATTTAATAAAAATAAAGTTATTCGTTTTGGCTTTATGAAATCTGTGGCATTTATTAGCTTCTAGAAATTTGTAATTTATTGTGATTTCTTTTTCAAATCTAAATAAATATTTGTGCCTAATTTTATACTTAATATTCTGTATTTTTTCCTTTTGTCTCTTAAAAATTAAAAGAATACAGAAACATAGCCTATGATTTTTTTTTTTCTTAAAGAAGTCTCCCAAATTATATATGATTCAAGTGCTGCCAAAACCTGGATCCTCCCTTTGGCTGTTACGGCAAGGGAAAAAAATACTCTAGGACATCTAATGCAGGATTCAGATAGGAACTAGATGCACATATACATGACAGAACAGATTAATAAATAGAATAATGAGCTGAAGAAGAGGGAAACCGGCTGGCTGCTGCAGCCCAGCCTTCAGAGGATGAGTTTCTTGCAGATACTGTGTGTTCTGGGCTGTCTTCTTTCTGTACTGTCTTCCTAGATGATTTAACCCAATCTCTTTTTTTTGGAACCGAGCCTCAAGCTGTCACCCTGGATAGAGTGCTGTGGCATCACAGCTCACAGCAACCTCCAGCTCCTGGGCTCAAGCGAGTCTCCTGCCTCTGCCTCCCAAGTAGATGGGACTACAGGCACCTGGCACAACACCACAGAGCCAACTATTTTTTGGTTGCAGCCGTCATTGTTGTTTGGAGGGCTGGGGCTGGATTTGAACCCCCCAGCTCAGTGTCTGGCACCTTAGCCTGTTGAGCCACAGGTGCCAAGCCGATTTAACCCAATCTAATGGCTTTTAAATACCTTCCATAGTCTGGTAACTTGCAAATTCTATCTCTAGCCAAAACTTCTCTCTTCTTTTCTTCTCTTTTCTTTTTTATTTCTGAGACAGAGTCTCACTCTGTTGCCCCAGGCTATGGTGCTGTGTTGTCAGCCTAGCTCATAGCAACCTCAGACTTTTGTGTACAAGTGATCCTCCTTCTTCAGCTCTCCAAGTAGCTGGGATGACAGTCACCCACCACAACACCCAAATAATTTTCCTATTTTTAGTAGAGACAGGATCTTGCTCTTGCTGATCTGGAACTTCTGGCTTCAAGTGATCCTCCCACCTTGGACTCCCAGAGTGCTAGAATTGCAGGTGTGAGGCATCTTGCCCATCCCAGACCTTTCTTTAGACCTCCAAACTTATATGTCAGACTGCTGACCTGATATATTATCATTTGAATTTTTACAAATTTAATTTGCCTAAAACTGCACTCTCACTATTTCCCCAAATGTTTTCCCCTTCCAGTCTTTCCCATCTTGGTAGAAGGCACCTCCCAGCACCTTTCCACAGACAAGGAAAGACTTTAATAGTGAGAAAAAGGAGACTAGAGACTGACCAGGTGTCAGCTCAGCTCCCACGTGGCTCCAAAAGGCTTTTATCAGCCTTATCAGTATGGCTGAGGTGGAGTGAGCCTGGAGTGCTGCCCTGAGCTCTTCTCTAGTGCAAAACACCCAGTTTCTTCCTTCCTTCTCTCTTTCCTTTCTTTGTCTCACTTTATTGCCTTAGGTAGAGTGCCTTGGCATTATAACTCACAGCAACCTCAAACTCATGGGCTCAACTGATCCCCTTGCCTCAGCCTCCAGAGTAGCTGGGATTACAGGTGCCTACCCCAATTTTAGAGCTATTTTTTAGAGCTGGGTTCTCACTCTTGCTCACTCTTGAACTTGAACTCAAGCTCAAGCAATCCCACCCTCCTCAGTCTCCCAGAGTGCTAGGATTATAGACGTGAGCCACCAGGCCTGGCCAACACCCAGTTTCTTAAGTCAGAAACCTGAGAGTTATCCTGAGCACCACTCTCCCTAACTCCCTTCACCCTACCTCCAAAATCCATCCACTTTCTTCTCTTCCCCTCCACTTCATTCTTGCTCAACTTGTTCAAAATCATCATCTCTCTGTTACTGCCTCCTACTTTTACCTTGTGCAATTTATTTTTTGCAACAATCTACACTTAAGATTATGTAAACTGAGGATCAAGTCAAACCCTGCTCCATCCCATTAAAACCTTCATTCATTTCCCACAGAATTCAACACACATCCAAACTCCTTAGCATGACTTCAAAGCATCGCGGGATTTGAAGTATCTCTCCATCACACCTGCTATCAGTGTAGTCCATCTGGCCTTATTTTAGTTCCTTGTCACACCACACATTTTTCTTCTTCAAAGGCTTTGTATCCCCTTTCCTCTGCCTGGAACATAGTTCCCCTTCGTCCCCATCCCCACTGCCACACCCTTTGCCTGACTAACTTTGAGCAGATCTTTTCTTTTCTTTCTTTCTTTTTTTTTTTTTGAGACATCTCAAACTGTCACACTGGGTAGAGTGTTGCATCACAGCTCACAGCAACCTCAAACTCGTGGGTTTGAGCGATTTTCTTGCTTCAGCCTCCTAAGTAGCTGGGACTACAGACGCCCATCACAATGTCCAGCTACTTTTGTTGTTGTTGCTGTTGCCATTGTTGTTTTAGCTAGCCCAGGCCAGGTTCGAACCCACCAACTTCGGTGTGTGTGGCCAGCACCCTATCCACTGAGCTATGGGTGCCACCCTGAACAAATCTTTCTACAGGTCTCAGTTTAAATCTCTTAAGAGAAACCTTCCCTTACCATCTAATTTAAAGTAAGTCTCCAAGAAGGGAACACTTCTGCACTGCTAGTGGGATTGTAAACTAATATAACCCGTTTGGAAAGAAGTATGGAGAATCCTCAAAGAGCTAAAAGTAAACCTTCCATTTGATCCCACAATCTCATTACTAGGTATCTACCTAGAAGAAAAAAAAATCATTATATCATAAGGACAATTGCAGTAGAATGTTTTTCACAGATCAATTTACAATTGTTAAGACAAGGAATCAACCCAAGTGCCTATCAACTCATGATGGATTAATGAATATGCATACCATGGAACAGTATTCAGCCGTAAAAAAGAAAAGATAGAGACTGGGAGGCACCTGTGGCTCAGTGAGTAGGGCACTGGTCCCATATACCAAGGGTGGCGGGTTCGAACCTGGCCCCAGCCAAACTGCAACAACAACAACAAAATAGCCAGGCGTTGTGGCAGGCACCTATAGTCCCAGCTACTTGGGAGGCTGAGGCAAGAAAATCGCCTAAGCCCAAGAGCTGAAGGTTGCTGTGAGCTGTGACGCCACAGCACTTTACCGAGGGTGACAAAGTAAGACTCTGTCTCTTAAAAAAAAACAAAAAGAGAGAGAGACTTGATGTCTTTTTAATTAACTTGGATGGAGCTGAAGAAGAACATTGTCCTTAGTAAAGTACAGCAAGAATGAGAAGCAAGTATCAAATGCATTCACTACTAATATGAAACCAGTAGATGAACAACTATATGCCCACAAGAGAGAGGGTGGGGAGGGGGAGGAATGAAGAGGGAGGGGGATTGGGACACAATGTCGGGGCACATGGCACATCTCCTGGGTGAGTGGCTCAGCTACAACTCGGACTTGACCTAACAAATGCAAACAATGTAACCTAATTGCTTATAGTCTCATATTCATCTGAAATTACATTAAAAAATACAAATAAATTAGGTCTCCAGTGTATGGTCTCTCCAAACCCCCTCCACTTTCCCCTTTTAGCAGATATCACAATTTGTAATTGTGGATTATTTGTTTACTGGGATGTGAGCTCTATGAGAACAAGTCGTATTTTTATTGATTTCAGCACTTTGATGCACACAGAGCTTTCCATTTTTGTTAAATCAATGAATATGATGCCTAATTAAAATTAGAGGAAGCCTACTAGAAGTATGGTACAGTATTAGAAGGAAATTTGGGTATGTTTTGATGTCCCTACAAAAAAAAAAAAATAGAAAAATTAGCCAGGCATGGTGGCTTGTACATATGGTCCCAGATACTCAGGAGGCTGAAGCAGGAGGATTGCTTGAGGCCAGGAGCCTGAGGTTGCAGTGAGTTATGATGACCTCACCCCACTGCACTCCAGCCTGAGCAACAGAGTGAGACTCTCACACACAAAAAAATTACTACATGGATTGATTACTGTATTCTATCAAATATAAGTTGTCATTAATTGTAAGATACACTTATTTTATATAGTCCTAGAGAAAAAATAATGTCTTATCATTTAGAATTATTACATTTTACTCATTGGAAGAGCTGTTTTAGACTTACTTTGACATAGTTTTTTAGAAATTATGTACTCTCTTAGGACACAAAAAGAGAAAATATATGCAAAATTAATTGGTTAATTTTTCCTAAAATTTCTTCATTTCTAGAGCACAGCTCTCCTGAATCACTTTCTGAGTTATTCCCCAAAGGTCTTCTTAAAAAGAACTCTGTGGGTTTAGATTTAGATTTTTTTTTTTTTTTTTTGAAGGTCGGGAGTTTTATTAAAAGGGGAAATGTTAGCTGTTGCTCTTCCAGAAAGTTCATTGGCCCAGGTAAGGGTTTGGAGTGCTGGCAAGTTCCACCGGTAGCAGCAGCAGGTGGGTGACCATCCTGAACTGGAGCAGGCCATCTCAGAGGTCATCTGCAGAGAAAAAGGGCTTCGGGATACAGTGGCAGGCGCAGCAGGCCC
>CAUYON010129100.1:0-11701 GCA_963573935.1 Arctocebus calabarensis
GTAGTCCCAGCTACTCGGGAGGCTGAGGCAAGAGAATCGCTTAAGCCCAAGAGCTGGAGGTTGCTGTGAGCAGTGTGACGCCACGGCACTCTACCCAGGGCGATAAAGTGAGACTCTGTCTCTACAAAAAAAATAAAAAAAATAAAAAAAAAAAGAAAGTGTTCCAAGGCTCCACGCCTGTAGCTCTTGACTAGGGCGCCAGCCACATACACCAGAGCTGGTGGGTTCGAACCCAGCCCAAGCCTGCCAAACCGGAATGACAACTGCAACAACAACAAAAATAGCCGGGCATTGTGACAGACGCCTATAGTCCCAGCTACTTGGGAGGCTGAGGCCAGAGAATTGCTTAAGATCAAAAATTTGAGGTTGCTGTGAGCTGTGATGCCAGGGAACTCTACGGAGGGTGAAACATGAGACTCTGGGCTCGGTGCCTGTAGCTCATGTGGCTAAGGTGCCAGGCACATACACAGAGCTGGTGGGTTCAAATCCAGCCTAAGCCTGCCAAACAAAAATGACAGCTGCACAACAACAAAAATTGCCAGGCATTGTGGTGGGTGCCTATAGTCCCAGCTACTTGGGAGGCTGAAGCAAGAGAATCGTTTAAGCCCAAGAGTTGGAGGTTGCTGTGAGCTTTGATGCCACGGCACTCTATCAAGGGTGAGTGAGACTCTATCTCAGAAAAAAAAAGAAAAAGTGCTCCAGAGGCTGAAGCGTGGCAGAGTCCTTGGAGAGACATGGTAGAGGGTCTGGGCCTGCCAGCTCCTGCCCAGGAGCATAGATCAAGTGTACTTTCCTGGTGCTGAGGGATTCTTTCAAACCTCCTCTTGGAAGCCTTGCACAGTGGCTCATGCCTATAATTCCAGCACTCTGGGAGGCCGAGATTGGTGGATTGCCTGAGCTCAGGAGTTCAAAACCAGCCTGAGCAAGAATGAGACCTTGTCTCAAAAAATAACTGGGCTGGGCGGTGCCTTAGCCCATTGAGTAGGGAACCGGCCCCATATACCAAGGGTGGCAGGTTTAAGCCCAGCCCCAGCCAAAAACTGCAAAAAAAAACCCCAAAACAAACAAACAAAACACAAAAGCATCCTGTATTAGTCACCGATTGCTGCATAACAAAACACCCCAGAATTCAGCAGCTTAGGACACTGAACAGCTACCATCTCATGGTAACCGTGGGTCAGTAATTTCGTAGCTCTCCAGCTGCCGTGAGTCAGCTCAGGGTCTATATTATGTGCTGTCAACCTGGGCTATGTCATCCAGGCCCATAGTCAGGTGAAGATGTTATCAGGCTGGAGATTAACGTGCCAGCACCTCCAGCTGCTGGCGTGAGTCCTCATCTCCTCACCTGACCGCTCCTTGGGACTGCTCCATGTCCTTACCACACGGCGGAGGCTTCCCCACCCCCAGCTTGAGCCCGGCAGAGCAGCCCGCCCCTGGAGGGGCCCACCCGCACTCCTCAGGAGACGGTGGGGGGACGAGGTGAGGCTCCCTGGGCCACCTCGGGGCCTGGCTACACGCTGGGTCTACATGGGGAGGTTGTGATTAATCCACAACAGGGGCGCTGAAGTTGAATCTGGGGCAGAACTTTCTCAGGTGACAGCAACACTGGAGTGCATTGCCTGGACTGCTCCACGCTCAGCAGGCAAGCAGCCTGGGTCTTAAGACAGCGAAGGACTTCTCAAAGTCACACGGCTACGGTGATGGCGCCAAGACCCAAACCTGTTTGGTCTGATTCCAGGGCTCGCTTCTGACCCTCAGCGGATGCCCTCCACCCACCAAGTCTTTGGGTGCCTGTGTCTGCCAACGTGTCAGGTCACCATCCTGGTGTGCAGGCGTGCTGTGTTGTTCAGACTGTGTGGTCACTCACTGACCCTCTCTCCCGCTCTCTCCACCCCCATCTTGACCACCTTGCTGCTCTTGCAGGAACTTCTCAAGGAAGAGGAGGTCACAGCCCTGCTGAGCAAATTCTAGCCAGATACAGGGGAGACAGGGGTACCAGGACTTGGAGGGTCAGTGGCCTAAGCCTATAGCTATCCTCAAGCTTGGGCCAAGCCTTGCAGGTTCCAAGGTCACTGAACCCGTGCAAAGCTGAACCCCCAAAGTGTGTGACGCGCACACACCAATGTCTGTTGCAGGGTAAGGAATCCAGCAGCGACCCGGGCTTGGAACAAAGACAGATTGGTACTACCCTCAGGGATTAGGAGGACCTCCGTGAGAGGGTCACAGGAGCTGGGAACCCCCCAAAATGGATTGCTCACAGGGACATCAGGTGGAGTGGTTGGAATTCCTGGCACAGGGAACAGAAATCGTGGGGCTGTGAGGCAGACAAGACCAGATGCATTCTGGGAGTAGAAGGGGCTGGTGGGGGTGGGGAAGGGAAGCACAGTCTGTGCCCCAGGGGCTATGCCTCCGGAGGGAGGGAGGGGGAGAGGGATGCAGCCCCCAGGACCAAGCCTCAGAGTTCACACAGCGCTGCCCTCAGGGAGCCCCACTGGAGGGGACAGGCTTATCTCTTCCTCAGCTATGCTGAGGGGCAGAGTGGGTTGTCATGGAAAGTGACTGAATTTTTTTTCTTTGGAAGACCGAGTCTTTGTTGCCCTGGGTAGATTGCTGTGGCATCTTAGGTCATAGCAACCTGTAACTCTTGGGCTCAAGTGATTCTCTTGCCTCAGCCTCCCAGGCAGCTGGGCTATATGTGCCTGCCACAACACCCGGCTATTTTAAGAGATGGGTAAGAGAAGGGGTCTCACTCTTACTCAGGTTGTTCTCAAACTCCTCAGCTCAAGCAATCCACCTGCCTCAGCCTCCCAGAATGCTGGGATCACAGGCGTGAGCCACTGCCCCCAGAAAAAGTGACTGATATTAAAAGCTTTTGACCTAGAGAAGTCACTTGCAGAAATCTGTCCCAAGTTAATAATTAAGGGACAGGGCAGAGATTGAGGCAGGGTGCTTAGGAAAGAGGAAGTTTGGGGGCGCAGAGGCAGCGCCTGCAGTCCCAGCTACTTGGGAGGCTGAGAGCTTGGGACGGCAGTGTGCTCTGATTGTGTCAGAGTCACCACCGCACTCCGGCTGGGCAATACAGTGAGACTCTGGCTCTGGAAAAGGAGAGCTGGCAACATCTTAAATGACCATCAAGAGGCTGGTGGGTACCTAAATCAGGGTCCATCCAGGACTAATATTACGCAACTCTTAAAATGGAGGTGCAGTCCTGGACTCCCCAGACCTGAACTTAGACCCCTTCAAGGAGAAGCACATTCCCCAGAATCCAAGAACTCTGTCTGGAGCCCCCAAGCACCTCACACCTGTACTGTTCACCTCAAGAAGTCTATGATGTTGGGGAAAACCAACCTTTCTGATGCCTAAGGGAAGCTTTATGGAGGTGAGACAATTTCCCACCCTGGGCTGCCTTGTGCTGGGCAGCAAGTGTGGCCTCTTCAGATCAAGTCCAAGGACAGGAGCAAGGCCAGCCAGGAAGCCGGCCGTCACTGAGCCAGACTGAGCCCTCCTGGCCTCCCCTGGGGCCGCCTGTCTAATCATAAAGGTGTCACTTGATCATTTTAAAATGCAGCAAGGCACACACGTATGATACGAAAAACTGAACCTGCCTCCTTTAAAACACAGAGGTAAGTATATTTGTCCGTGCTGACACTCACACGCGCACCCACACGCACACGTTCTCAGATAACAAAGACGGCATCACAGTAGCATGCCTCTTCACACCTTGACTGGTCCTTGCAGTGGGCTGAATGGTGCCCCCCAACACACATCTACCTGGAACCTGTAAATACCACTTTATTTGGAAACAGGGTCTTCGCAGAGTTAATTAAGTTAAGGCTCTAGAGACGAGGTCATCGTGGATGAGGATGTGCCCTAAATCTGGTGACAAGTGTCCTTAGAAGAGAGGAGAGAAGACAGAACAGAGGCGGCCAGGTGAGGGCAGAGGCAGAAGCTGGGGTGACACGGCCACCAGCCACGGACACGGAGCCCCTGGAGCCTGGCTTCTGGCCTGGGGAACTGTGAGAGCACATTTCTGTTTTTACAGCAGCTGCCTCCACCTCCCTGCTGTGGACTTAGGACTTTGATGTGCGTAGAATTCCCGAAACAGCCATCCTCGGAGGCAGGCTCCATCACTAGTGTTCTGGGGCAGGGGGTGGGGGGCTGGTTGGTTGGTGTTTTTGAGATAGAGTCTAACTCTGTCACCCTGGCTAGAGTGCCACGGCATCAGCCTAGCTCACAGCAACCTCAAACTCTGGGCTCAAGTGATCTTCACACCTCAGCCTCCCAAGTAGCTGTGAGTACAGGTGCCCAGGGGCCAACAAGGATGCCTGGATTTTTTTATTTTTTTATTTTTTTGAGGTAGAGTCTCAGTTTGTTACCCTGGGTAGAGTGCTATGGTGTCATAGCTCACAGGAACCTCCAAGTCTTGGGCTTAAGAGAGTCTCTTGCCTCCGCCTCCCAAGTAGCTGGGACTACAGGCGCCCGCCACAACGCCCGGCCATTTTTTGGTTGCAGCCGTCATTGTTGTTCGGCAGGCCCAGGCTGGATTTGAACTTGCCAGCTCTGGTGTATGTGGCTGGTGCCCTAGCCGCTGAGCTACAGGCGCTGAGCCTGCCTGGCTGTTTTTAGAGATGGTGGTCTCACTCTTGCTCAGGCTGGTCTTGAACTCCTGAGCTGAAGGGATCCTCCTATCTCAGCCTCCCAGAGTGCTAGAATTATAGGCCAGTTAGATACCGTACATGTTCTTGGTTTTTATTTATTTATTTATTTATTTTTGTAGAGACAGAGTCTCACTTTATCACCCTTGGTAGAGTGCTGTGGTGTCACAGCTCACAGCAACCTCCAGCTCCTGGGCTTAGGTGATTCTCTTGCCTCAACCTCCGGAGTAGCTGGGACTACAGGTGCCTGCTGCAAGGCCCAGCTATTTTTTTGTTGCAGTGCAGCCAGGACCGGGTTTGAACCCACCACCCTCGGTGTATGGGGCCGGTGCCCTACTCACTGAGCCACGGTGAGCCTACTCACGCGCTGCCCATGTTCTTGTTTTTTAAGCCACTGAAAGAGGCAAGAGCTGTTCAGGTATGAAGTGACAAAACCAGCCTCCCCACCCCACCTTCCACCCCGGTGTCCCCAGCAGCCTGAATAAGAGAAAGCTGGGATGCTGGGCCCCTGCGTCCTGTAGGCTCTCCCCTGAGCACAGGTGCCCAGTGTCCAGGGAGGGCTTCCAGGTGGCAGGTGGTGCTGCTCACCCCATCCCCCTCCCATACATATGTCAGCAGCCCAGGACTGGGGGGGAGTGAGATCCAGCCGTTCTCACCTGCCAGGTTGCTAAGGATGCTGTCTGCCTTTGGGCAGGGACCTCTGGACCTACTAGGGGTGTGCATGGGGCTGATCCCTGCCTCAGGAGGGCTCTGAGACTGGCTGTCCTGGGTCAAGTGACCACTTGTGGTCCCACCAGGGTGGCCCTGGGCTGTGGCAGGCCCCGCATTAGCATGCCCTAATTCTGCTTTGTGTGGGTATATAGTCTCAGCAGTCCCTCCTATCCAGTGTGACTAGGAACAGGGTGTGGTTGGTATATTTGGGGGATGCTTTAACAGATTTTCACAACCTGGGTGGCTTAAACCAAATTTATTCTCTCCTGGTTCTGGGGTCCAGAATTCTAAGATCCAGGTGCTGCAGGGCCGCTGCCCCCAGAAGCTCTAGGGAGGGCATTTCTGCTTCTTCCAGCTTCCAGTGCCTGCAGGCATCCTTGGCTGTGGCCACAGTGCCAGCCTCTGCGTCCAGCTTCCGAAGCTGTCGCTCCTCTGTCTCTCCACTTCTGCCTCTTGTAAGGACATTTGTCTAGGATTTAGGGCACATTGACTAATCCAGGAAGATCACTTTAGATCTTAATTATACCTGCAATGACTCTTTACCAAACAAGGCCATGATGCTCACATCTTCTGGGGATTAGGACACAGATTTGTCTTTTTGAAAGCTGCCATTCAACCCATTACAACTGACAAACCAGAAGATCAGATAAGTGGTAATTGCACGAGCATTTCACATCAGGGACCACCCCCCTCACACGAGCCACACTATGAGCACGGCCCCACTCTTCCTGGTGAAGGGACTAGCGAAGGCTCAGCAGTCTGAGAGGTGAATCCTCGTAGAGTTTCAGGATTTCCTATAGTCGTTAGTTATTTCAGCAACAAATTTTTTTGGGGGGGGCGATTCACCATTATTGGGTCAAAAGTACTCCACTTCATTTTCATTGGAGCGGAATTCTCTTTACAGTGAAATGCTATCAATGTACTTAACTTCTACCCAAACTACACAATTACACCATGAACACTACCAGGTTTGGGACAGCAACCAGCGCCCTGGAGACACAGCGCTGCACTGGAGCCCCCGGGCTGATTACAGGGTGAGATTCCACCAGCCAGCCCGTCCCCTTCCACCTGGAAGGTTGGTCATGTGGGGGTGGGTGAGAAAACCCCTGTTAGGCGTCAGAGGACGGATTCTCCTCGTGTTACAGAAGAATAGCAAGGCTCATGCCTGTACTATGAGCTCTGCAGATACCATATTTTATTTTTATTTTTTTAGATATCATATTTTAATCAGTATTTCTTTTTGTTAATCAGACTCAGGCAAGGTTTGAACTTGATACCCTTGGTGTACAGGGCCAGTGCGCTAACCACCTGGCGATGGTGGCCTGCTTTAATCAGTATGTTTACTTCTTTTTTCAGAAAATCAAAATAAACTGAGTGCCTCCAAATGTTCCTATCTGGACACAGCTCAAGGTGAGAATGTAAGATGGTGAAGCCACCATGGAAAACAGTGTGGTGGCTCCTCCAAATATTAAATGCAGAGCCACCACGTGATCTAGCAATTCCAATTCTGGGGATACCCAGCAAAGAATCGAACGCAGTGTCTCAAGCAGATGTTTGCACATCCAAGTTCATAGTAAAATTATTCACAACAGCCAAAAGGTGGAAGCCACCCAAGTGTCCACTGATGATCAAGGTACAGACAAAATGTTGTGTTTACATACAACACAGTACTATTCTGACTTATGAAGGAAGGGAGGCGTTTTGTCAGGTGCAGAGGCTCACGCCTGTAAGCCTAGCACTCTGGGAGGCCGAGGCAGGTGGAACTCGGAAGGCTGAGGCAAGAGAATCACTTGAGTCTAAGAGTTTGAGGTTGTTGTGAGCTATGACACCACAGCACTCTACCCAGGGGTAAGAAAGTAAGACTCTGTCTCAAAAAAAAAAAAGAAGGAAGGGTATTCGACACAGGTTACAATAGGGGTGATCTTTGAGGACGTGGTGCCAAGTCAAATAAGCCAGTCACACGAGGACAAATCCTGTGGGGAGACACTGATGTGAGGTCCCCGAGTCATCAAAGCCATAGTGCCAGGGCTGGAGAGGGGGAGTCAGGTTGGGAAGATGGAAGGTTCTGGAGATGGATGGGGGTGGTGGCTACCACAGGAATGTCCTTGATGCCACTGAGCTGTGAATTTAAAAATGGTTAAAATGGCAGACTTTATGTATGTAACTTTACCACAATAGAGAAAAAGAAAGAAAAGAAAAGAGGGGAAGGACTGCTTTGGTGTGCACCGTCCTGCGTCACTAATTTTCTCAAGCAGGATTTGTCAGTGGATGTCAGATGCAAGGGCAAGCCTGCACCGAGGGACGTGGCATTCCCATGGTCACAGCACTGCCCCAGGACGCTAATTACAGAGGTCTACACAATCAAGTGACAAAGCAGCGTCACCAGCTATGGGACAGCTGACACTGAGGACTCGCCCTTGCTCCTGTGATTTTCCCGCCCAGAGGATGATCTCAGAGTGAGCGCAGGGCATCTGCAGGACAGCCTGTGGAGCGAGTTCTGCCAAGCAGCGGCCGGCCGTGAGCTCCCCAACTGCTGAGGCCACAAAACACTGAGAACAGCCGGGACTGACACCCAGACCAGAGGGGCAAAATCAAAATGCAAAACCAGGCTTGGCGCCTGTGGCTCAAGCGGCTAAGGCGCCAGCCACGTACACCTGAGCTGGTGGGTTCAAATCCAGCCCGGGCCCGCCAAACAACAATGACGGCTGCAACCAAAAAATGGCCGGGCCTTATGGAGGGCACCTGTAGTCCCAGCTACTTGGGAGGCGGAGGCAGGACACTCGCTTGAGCCCAGGAATTGGAGGTTGCTGTGAGCTGTGATGCCACAGCACTCTCTCCAGGGTGACAGCTTGAGGCTCTGTCTCAAAACCAAACCAAACCAAACCAACCAACAAACAAACAAAAAACCCACAAAACCAAATAGCGCAGTGCCCAACGTGGTCCCGTGCCAGGAGGAAGCCAGGGTGTCTGTTGTCATAGAGGGCCCAAAAGGGACAGCCGAGGAACTTGGCTAGTGTCTTGTCTGTGTTCACCTTACTCTCCTGATTTTGATCACCATCTGTCCTGTGGTCGCCTTAGCTTGGAGGAAGTGGGAGTCACAGTATCACGCCTGTGAATTCCTCCTGGACACTTGAGGAAGAGCGAGAGAATGACAAAGCAGTAAAATGTTGGCACTCACAGAACAGGGTGAAAGGAGTTTGGACTATTTGAACAACTTTTCTGTAAGTCTAAAATTATTTCCAGCTAAAGGTAAAAGCAGGCTGTGGCGGGGGAGGGGGTGGCTGGCCAGAGGGATCCACACTGTTCTCAGGAAAGTCTCCCCTGTGTTCCCCACCTCCCCCCTGCCCAGGCTGTTGAGGGGACACCAAGCTGCCTGGGCAATCAGACTATATCCAGGCCTGGGAGGCTCAGAGAGGCTGAGGCCAGCCAGGAGAGTGGGCCCCGGGGTGTGGGGAGGTGGCTCAGCAAGGGCCCCTCTGGGCCCGAGGAGGAGGGTGACCTAAACCAGCTCCAGACCCTGGTTGCGGGCACAGTGCCCTCCAAAGATGCCCAAGGCCTGACTTCTGCTCCCACGTGTGAGAGAAGGGCCACGCAGCTGCAGTTAAATTGCTGACTGTGAGACAGGATACTGGCCTGGATTATCCAGTCTAAGCCTACGAGCCAGAGCTTGCCCAGCGGGAACGACCCATCGTGGCTGGATCAGGAGACAGAGAAAGGCAGCCCCAAAGCTGAGGAGCGCGGCTGCCCACAGCCAGCCAGGAAACTGATTTCCACCCAGCCCACTGGTCGCCTCACCCAGACTGTGAGCTGAGAGACAAAGGTAGCTTTAGCTCACTGCCGCACCTTCCTCTGGGCCCTGTCACTTCGCTGCCAACGGCTGGGACCCAGGCCACCCCCACTGTGTGGCAGAGGCTGCGTTGTTCCCGGGCCTGGCCGCCAGCGCTGAGAGGGGAAGTCCTAGCAGCCTGGCACTTTGAGGGTGCTGGCACTGCGCTGTAGGAGGGAGTGGCTCCTGATCCTCAGAGCTCATCCACCCTTCCGAGTGCCGCGCCCTGCCATCCCCCTGGCATGTCACACCTCCCAGCAAACAGGAGGGGCTCAGGTGCCCATCACAGGCTGGGACAGCTGGCTCCCACTCCTGCCTGCGGAGGTGGTCCTGAGCCCAGGATAGCATTCAGACTGCCCTCCACCCAGCCTCAAGCCCCACTGTGTGGGAGTAGTCCTGGGTCTCTGCCCATGCTCAGGTGCCCTTCTCCCCCAGACCCCTCCCTTACTGATGTCACCCCATGCCCACCTGGGGAGGTTGTCCTGAATTCCAGACAGCCTCGAGGTTTCATTTCCCCCCCAATCCCAGAGCTCTGCACCCACACTGAGAATATAGGCCAGAGCCCCTGCACCCCTGGAATACTCGGTCCTAAAAGGAAGAGAGCCCTGGGCCCCCAGCATTCCTCTCTGCTCCAGCCTTGATTTCCCAGTCAGTGAGCTCCTTAAGCTTCAAACCTCACCAGGCTGTTCTGTGTACCGCTCTGATTCTGGGGTTCAAAGCTGAGGTTCAAAGTCCAAATCCTTAATGGAGGTCCCCTGAATACCCTGCTCCCTACCCCTGCCCAGCGCCCTGTATACAGCTATAGGGTTCGCAGTTCCCTCTGGCCACACCTGCTGACTCAGGGCCCTCCCTCTGCATGGAGCTCTATTCCTCACCTTACCCCCCACCTTTCATATCGCATAGATATCACCTTCCCAGGCCTGGTGATGTCCCCACAGCGCTCTACACCTCTCAGAATGCCAGTCTGAAGGTAGCTGTGTGCCTCTGACCCTGGTCTGATGGTCACCTGGCCCTGGGAGGGCAATCTGCCTGGGCCCGTCTCTGTTTCTTCATTTTCCTATAATACACCTGCACCTGAGACTGAAGGAGAACTGAGCCGGAGTTCCAGCTGCACATGTGGCTACCCAGGGGAAGACTACATTTCCCAGTATTCTATTTTTGTTGTTGTTGTTGTTGGGGATTCATTGAGGGTACAAGAAACCAAGTTACACTGATTGCATTTGTTAGGTAAAGTCCCTCTTATTCCCAGCATTCTTTGCAGCAAGCAAGGTCATGTGACTAAGCTCTGGCCACAGGAATGTGAGAAGAGGCATTTATTCCAGTCCTTTATTTTTTAGTTTAATTTGATTTAATTTTACACAGTCTTACTTTGTCACCTAGGCCAGAGTTCAATAATGTCATCACACCTCACTGCAACCTCAAACTCCTAGGCTCCAACAATTTTCCTGTCCCGGCCTCCCAAGTAGCTGGAACTACAGGCTTGGGTCACTATACCTGTCGATTTTTCTATTCTTTGTAGAAACAGAGTTTTATCCTGCTCAAGCTGACTTTAATCTCCTGAGCTCAAGGGATTCTCCTGCCTCAGCCTCCCAGAGTGCTGGGATTATAGGCATGAGAAAGAGAAAGAGCATGGTGTTTGTTTTCCCTTTGCTCTTTCTTCTTGTTGGAGTGTAGAGGTGATGGCTGGAGCTGGAGCAGTTATTTTTGACTTTGGAGGATGCCAACTTAATAAGGCAAAAGGAGCCTGGTGAAACTCCTTAAATTTCAGGACTCGGCATTTTTACAGTGGGCAATTAACTCCTTAAGCTTCTAGTGATGTGGAGTGTCCACTTTAGCCCTCCAAGGCTTACTCTTGGAATGCTTTGCAAAAGCTTAATCTCTTTATTAAACTACTTTTGTGTTGGGGTCTTTGTTTTCAGAATTTGGCACCAAGGTGAGGCCTGGCTATAACAAAATCAAAATTACTGGCCTGCAGTTTATTGGGTGGCAGGTGGCAAGAACATAGATATAATGGCCTGGTTAAGAGATCATTCTCTGTGAGCCTCTTGCACTTCATACATTGTTTCTTTTCCTTTCTTTTTTTTTTTCTTTTGAGACAGAGTCTCAAGCTGTCACCTTCGGTAGAATGCTGTGGCATCATCGCTCATAGCAACCTCCAAATCTTGGGCTCAAGTAATCCTCTTGCCTCAGTTATTTTATTTTATTTTAGTAGAGATGGGGTCTTGCTTTTGCTCAGGCTGGTCTCAAACTCATGAGCTCAAGCAATCCACCCACCTCAGCCTCCTGGAGTGGTGGGATTACAGGTGTGAGCCACCACGTCCGGACTTCCCACTTTGTTTCTGTGTTTTCTTTTTTTTTTTTTTTTTTTTTAGTTCACATTTGATGTTTTATTAACAGCTGTAGTTAAATATAATTTACAACACGTTTGACTTTTACCATTTTCCCAAGGCCTCCTCTTAGCCATTGTTTATTCCTATTATTTGATTTTGATTTTTAGACAGCATCCCTA
>CAUYON010129101.1:0-10902 GCA_963573935.1 Arctocebus calabarensis
AGCTTTTCTAGATCAACACATTAAATCCAGCAAAGAATCTACAAAAATGCTACTACACCACTTCACAAGCAACACAGTCCCTTTGCTACTCATTGGGTTGCTTGATATCTGTCTAATTTGTTATGGCCTGTGGACACATACATTTTTATTTTAGGACTTATTTGTACTCTGAATTTTCTGGAACAAAGGATTAGTAGCAAATTCACAATATTTTGGACTTTAGAAATGCTTATGGTGGGTATTTTCCAAACTGCCCCTATATGTACAGTTAAGTCTAACTCACAACTCTTGTTCCACTTCTCCAATGCTTGGAAGCCTCCAAGGATCATCAACTGATGAACAAACGAATAAACAAAATGTGGTACAGTCATACAGTGGAATAGGATTTAGCCATAAAAAAGGAGATACTGGTGCACATGAGATACAGTGTGGATGGACTTTGAAAATGCTATGCTCAATGCAAAAAGCCAGACACAAAAGGCCACATGTGCGTAATTCCATCATAAAAACTATCCAGAATAGGCAAATATATAGTAACAGAGAATAGATTAGTGGTTGTCAGGGTCTGGGATGGAACTTGGGGGGAAATGAGGAGTGACTGCTAATGGATATGGGGTTTCTTTGGGGTTAATAAAGATGTCCTAAAATCAGTTATGCTGACGGTTATTCAACTCTGTGAATATATTAAACATTATTGCATAGTTTAAATGAAGGAACTGTCTGATATATGAATTATATTTCGTGGCCAAGCGGGGTGGCTCAGGTCTGTAATCCTAGCACTTTGGAGACTGAAGCAGGAGGATCACTTGAGACCAGGAGTTCCAGATCAGCTTGAGCAAGATCAAGAACCAGTTTCTACCAAAAAAATCGAAAAATTAGCTGGCTTTGGTGGCAGGTACGTATAGTCCAAGCTACTTGGGAGGCTGAAGCAGGAGGATCGCTAGAGAGCAGGAGTTTGAGGTTACTGTGAGCTGTGATGATGACACTACACTCTAGCCTGGCAGACAGAGACCCCGTCTCAAAAAAAAAAAATTATATCTCAATAAAGCAAACAAAAAAGAAAGAATGCAAAAAATAAAAGACTGAAAGAAAGAAGGGGAGAGGAGAAGAGGGGAGGAAAAAGAAGGGGTGGAGCTTTCAAAAGCTCTCTTTCTCAAGAAAGTCTTACTGCTTAAGAGACTAGGCCCTGGCCAGGCATGGTGGCCCACACCTGTAATCCTAGCACTCTGGGAGACCAAAGTGGGTGGATTGCTTGAGCTCACAAGTTCGAGACCAGCCTGAGCAAAAGCAAGACCCCTGGCTTCTACTAAAAAATAGAAAAACTAAGGCAGGAGGATCGCTTGAGCCCGACTTGAAGGTTGCTATGAGCTATGATGCCGCGGCACCTACCCAGGTGACAGCTTGAGATTCTGTCTCCAAAAAAAAAAAAAAAAAGAGGCTTGGCGCCTGTGGCTCAACAGGCTAAGACGTCAGCACGTACACCTGAGCTGGCAGGTTCGAATCCAGCCCAGGCCTGCCAAACAACAAGGAAGGTTGCAACCAAAAAATGGCCGGGCGTTGTGGTGGGCGCCTGTAGTCCCAGCTACTAGGGAGGCGGAGGCAGGAGACTCGCTTGAGCCCAGGAATTGGAGGTTGCTGTGAGCTGTGATGCCACAGCACTCTACCCAGGGTGACAGCTTGAGGCTCTGTCTCAAAAAAAAAAGAGAGAGAGAGAGAAAGATTAGGCCCTGGAGTTCAACAGACTCAATTCAAGTGCCAGCCCTGCTGAGTCCTTGTTATATAATTGTCACCAATATGCCTAACTTCTTTCTCTGAGTCTCAATAGACTGATCTGTAAACCGGGGATAATAATACCTACCTCATAGTGTCATTGAGAGAATTCAACCAGACAACATCCATAAAGTCCTTCCCACAGCACTGAGATACAGTACGCGCTCGCTAAATGTTTCCAGTCTTCTTCCGCCTCCCCTCCAGCCTCATTTCCTATCACCCCCACCACACACCCAATCTTAGTACTTACTAAGTATATAATACAGGTATTCTTTTTAGAGACAGGCTCTTTCTCTATTACCCAGGCTGGACTGCAGTGTCGTCATCATAGCTCACTGCAGCCTCAAATTCCTGGGACTAAGTCATCCTCCCACCTCAGCCTCTCAAGTAACTGGCACTACAGTTGCATGCCACCATGCCCAGCTAGTTTTTTTAATGTTTTGTAGAGGTGGGGATCTTGCTATGTTGCCCAGGCTGGTCTCAGACTTGTAGCCTCAAGCAGTCTACCTGCCTCAGCCTCCCAAAGTGCTGGGATTACAGGCATGAGCCACTGCGCCTGGCCAATACACTGTTATTAACTATAGTCACCACGTTAAGCGATAGATCCCTTGAACTTACATAAATGTTGCACCCTTTAACATCTACCCAATCCCTCCTTCCCAGTCACCAATAAGCACATGGCGTGCTCTGCTTCTATGAGTTTCTTTTTAGATTCCACACGTAAGTGAGATCATGGGGCATTTGGCCCTCTGTGGTCTGGCCTGTTTAACTTACACAGTGTTCTCCAGGTTCATCCATGTTGTCACATCCCTGGACTTATAACAAGAGGGAAACAAATTTCTACCTTGTTTAAGCCACTGGTATTTGGCAGTTTATGTTACTCACAGCTGAGCCTAATCCTACTTGAGACCCAAGTGGTGACTCACATGTCCTTGGCTCTAGAATGCTTTGCAGCTAGTCCTACTTTTCATTCTTCACAATAGCTCTTTGAGGTAAAAGGAATTTTCCTAGTGAGGAAATGGAAGCTTCAGCACTCGGTGGACAGGTGACACAAATGATGCTGGTTTTGTCTTTCCAGAAGGCTGTTCCTGTAGCTGCTATATTAATCTCATCGCGCCAGCCCTGTGATGTCAGTCATGTGCCCGGGAAACCAGAAAGCACAAATTGTTCCCAGTCAGGCATAACCTGAAATTACTGAAGTGCCGTGGTGGGTTAGTTCATCTGGAGACCATCTAAACAGAGGACGCTATTTTACAAGGTCAACAGACACGCCAGGAAAACACACAATGCCACCTCTCAGATTGAGAGAGAAATGTTTCTTTCTTTTTTTGCTTTTTTTTTTTTTTTTTTTTGAGATAGAGTCTCACTTTGTCACCCAGGGTAGAGTGCCATCACGTCATAGCTCACAGCAACCTCAAACTCTTAGGTTCAAGTGATCCTCTTGCCTCAGCCTCCCGAGTAGCTGGGACTACAGGCACCTGCCACAATGCCTGGCTATTTTTAGAGCCAGTGGAGGGAGGGGTCTCGTTCTTGCTCAGGCTGGTCTCGAACCTGTGAGCCCAGGCAATCCACCCACCTCGGCCTCTGAGAGTGCTGGGATTACAGGTGTGAGCCACCGTGTCAGGCCTGTAACAATTTTTTAGTGATGAAAATTATTAGTAGAGAGCAGAGGAATGCCAAAAAATGCTACAAGAGTTTGAAGTCATCTGTTGAAGGACATCTGAGCTGGTTACAGGTTTTAGCTGTTATATACAAAGCTGCTATGAATATTCACATACAGGTTTTTCCATGAGTGTAAGTTTTCATTTCTCTGGGACAAACGCTTAAGAGTACAAGTGCTAGATTTTACAGTAGTTGCATGTTTAACTTTATAAGAAACTGCCATCCTTTTTTTCAGAGTGCATTCCCACCAGCCATCTATGAGTGAGCCAGTTTCTCCCCATCTATGCTAGCATTTGGCATTGTCACTGTTTTTTTTTTCTCATTCAGATGGTGTATAGTGTTATCTCATTGTAGGTTTTCTGTTTTTGTTTTTGTTTTTGTTTTTGTTTTTTGAGATAGAGTCTCACTATGTCACCCTCAGTAGAGTGCTGTGGTGTCACAGCTCACAGTAACCTCCAACTCTTGGGCTTAAGCAATTCTCTTGCCTCAGCCTCCCAAGTGGCTGGGACTACAGGCGCCCACCACAATGCCTGGCTATTTTTGTTGTTTCAGTTATCATTGTTGTTTAGCAGGCCCAGGCTGGGTTCCAACCTGCCAGCCCCAGTGTATGTGGCTGGCTCCGTAACCACTGAGCAAAGGGCACTGAGCCTCTCATTGTAGTTTGAATCTGCGTTTCTCTAATGGCGAGTGCTGTTAAACCTCTTCATGTGCTTACTTGTCATCTATGCATCCTCTTTGGAGAAATACTCGTTCTTGCCTTTTGCCCATTTTCTAATTGCATTTTTGGTCTTTCATAGTGTTGAATCGTGAGATTACCTTGTGGTATAGGTGGTTTGCAACTATTTTCTCCCAGGCTGTAGCTTGTCTTTCCATCCTATTCACATGGGCTTTGTAGAACAAAGCTTTTTAATTTGGATAAGATAGAATTTGTCCATTTTTCCTTTCATGGATTGTCCTTTTGAGCCTTACAGCCCAAAGATTTTCTCCTATTTTCTTTCTAAAAGTTTTCTAATTTTACATCTTACATTTAATTCCATTATTCATTTCAAATTAATTTTTGTATAAAATGTGAGGTTTAGGTTGAAGTTCATGTTTTTGCTTATGGATTTTCAATTGCTCCAGTGACCTCTGTTGAAAGGCTAGCCTTCCTCCATTCAACTGGCTGAGTATTTTTGCATCACTGAGTCCTCTGTTCTGTTCATTGATCTGTTTCTATTTTCCTACCCCTCTGACCATACCACCTTCCTGTAGCTATATAGTTAGCCTTAGTTTCACATAGAGTGATTCCTCCTGCTTGATTCTTCCTTGTCAAGATGTTTTGGCTATTCAGGGACTGTGCTTTTCCTTTCCATATATACTTTCGAATAAGCTTGTCCATGTCTACAAATAACCGTGCCGAGATCGTGATAGGAATTGCATTACTCCTCTGTTACTCCTATAGAACCCACAGGAGAGAACTGGCCTATGGGCCTTTGTCTTCGAATCTACGAGCACAGTCTCCCCAGTTATTTAGGTCCCTTTTAATTTTGTTTCTTTTTTTTCTTGTGAGACAGGGTCACATTCTATCACCAAGCTAGAATGCAATGACATCATCATAGCTCACTGCAACCTCAAACTCCTGGGTTCAAGCAAATGATCTTCCTGCCTCAGCTTCCCAAATAGCTGGGACTACAGGTGTGCACCACCATGCCTGGCTTATTTTTCAAATTTTTTAGAGTCAGAGTCTTGCTCTTGTTCAGTCTGATCTCCAACTCCTGACCTCAAGCAATCCTCCCACCTCAGCCTCCCAAAGTGCTAAGATTACAGCATTTAATCCTAATTAGGTGTTAGGAAGGGAAGGGAAGGGAAGAGCAGGGCTAGGATTACAGCACTTAATCCTAATTAGGTGTGAGCCACCATGCTTGGCTGGGTTTCCTTTGATTTCTCTCATCCGCATTTTGTACAGATCCTGTATATGTTTTGGTAAGTGTATGCCTTAGTATTTCATTTGCCTTGCAGTGATTGTAAATGGTATTAAGATTTTTGTTTGTTTGCTTGTTTTTTAGACAGAGTCTCATTATGTCGCCCTCAGTAGAGTGCCGTGATGTCAGCTCACAGCAACCTCAAACTCTTGGGCTCAAGCAATTCTCTTGCCTCAGCCTCCCAAGTAGCTGGGACTACAGGCGCCCGCCACAACACCTGGCTATTTTTTGTTGAGGTTGTCATTGTTGGTTAGCCTGCCCAGGCAGGGCTCGAACCCGCCAACCTCAGTGCATGTAGCTAGTGTTGTAACCACTGTTATTACAGGCGCCCAGCCTTAGCTGTACGTTTCTTGTAAATGCTCTTTGTCAAGTTGAGACCATTCCCCTCTGTTTCCAACTTGCTGAACATCTTTATCATGAATGGGTATTGGATTTCGTCAAATACTTTTTCTACACCAGTTGGCATGCCCATATGATTTTTCTTTGTTAGCTGGTTAATATGGTGGACATTAATTAACATTAATTAATTAACATTAATTTTCAAATGTTAAACCCGCCTTTCATACCTGGAATAAATCTAACTTGGTCATGTGTATACTTTATTTTGAATTTTAAAAAGTAATTCTTCTGAACTTCAACTATTACTCCAGAAGAGAAATGTCACCTTGTTACCCAGAGGAAGGGAAGCTTACTCAGGGTTTAGAGCTTAGATACCTGAATTCAAATCCCTGTTTCACCATTTACTAGGCCTGGACCTTTGGCAAGTCAATTAATTCTCTACACCTCAGTTTCCACACTTATAAAATGTAAATAATGATGCCCATGTCACAGGATTGTTATAAGAACTAAACAAGAATTACGTAATTAGGCATTGACTACCTATCTGGCACATGCGTAGTCAATAATCATAATCATTTAATTTCCAGAGCAATAAGCATTCTGAAGAAGCATTAGGACCGTTTTGGAAAGGCAGTTGTATATTAGGAACAGGGCACAGAGGTAAAACAATAGGGTTTATCCAAAATGATCACAGTTTCTGTAATCATTTACCCTTGGGTTGTTGGGTAGTTTTTTCTTTCATGTTATTGAGTGCTTTAATAATAAGTATCATTGCAAGACACTAAGAGGGTCATTCAAAGACATTCTCATTAATAGTTATTAACTTGTTAAATGAAACAGAATCTCACTGCAGGAATTCAGCACTCAGCAGGCTGGTCTGCACATACCAATTCTCCCTACCTTTTCAAGCCAAACAGCACATCAATTATAACTCCTAATTACCCAAGTGATCTTCAGAACTCCCAGTCTTACTTCTTTGGATCTTAGTATATCTTTAAACAGGATATAAAAAAGGCAAGTCGACTTTATGATAGTGGTGCAGGAAAATCAATTGGCCAGGAGAATACTAACCAATGAAGGAAATGGAGTTTTCCTCTTTGCTTTTAACCTCATGCTCTTTGAAACCAAATAAGAAATCAAGCCAGGGAAGGTGGATCGTGTCAGTAACCCTAGCACTCTGGGAGGCTGAGACGGGAGGATCCATTGAGCTCAGGAGTTGAAAACCAACCTGCACAAGAGCAAGACCCCATCTCTACTACACATAGAAAAATTAGCCAGGTGTGGTGGTGGTGGTGACGCGTGCCTGAAAGTCTCAGCTGCTCTGGAGGCTGAAGCAGGAGGATCACTTGAGCTCATGAGTTTGAGGTTGCTGTGAACTGGGCTGAGGCCATGGCACTCTAGCCCAGGTGACAGAGCAAGACTCTATCTCAAAAAAGAAGGAAAAGAAAAGAAGGAAAGGAAGAAGGGCAGTGCCTGTGGCTCAGTGGGCAGGGCGCCGGCCACATATATCGAGGATGGCAGGTTCAAACCCAGCCCCGGCCAAACTGGTACAAAAAATAGCCAGGCGCTGTGGCGGGCACCTGTAGTCCCAGCTACTCGGGAGGCTGAGGCAAGAGAATCGCCTAAGCCCAGGAGTTGGAGGTTGCTGTGAGCTGTGTGACGCCACCGTACTCTACTGAGGGCCATAGAGTGAGACTCTGTCTCTACAAAAAAAAAAAAGAAGGAAGTGCAGGGAAGGGGAGGGCAGAGGAGGGAAGGGGAGGGGAGAGGAGGGAAGAGAAGGGAAGGGAAGGGAAGGAAAGGGCAGAGCAGGAAAGGGAAGGGGAAAAAAGAGAGAAAAGAAAGAGAAAGAAATCAAATTGATCTATGACACAGATTTTAAATATGGTCATGACTCACGGGGAAAGATACATTTTTGTATTGTGATCTGGTATTCACAAACACACACTCACACACATATATAATTGAAACAAAAGTTTAATGAAATAATGCTGTTCTTACTACCTGTGATACACGTGGGACTTTCCCCGCCTACTGTCATCATTACTTTTTTTTTGTAGAGACAGAGTCTCACTTTATCGCCCTGGGTAGAGTGCCATGGCGTCACACTGCTCACAGCAACCTCCAGCTCTTGGGCTTAAGAGATTCTCTTGCCTCAGTCTCCGGAGTAGCTGGGACTACAGGCGCCCGCCACAGCGCCCGGCTAGGATCTGACACTTCCTATTTCACACCTGGAGGTTGAAAATAGGCTGGAGGCAAAGAAATGGCTACAAGACACATTTTTCTCTGTCTCATAACACTTTTGTGTCTAACTTGGAGAAAGGGACAAGAAAGAATGCCCTTTAATGAGACAACAAAGTTTGGATTTACTTTGCTAAAAATTTTCCCAATGTGTCTGATTTTTATCTTGCAGGAGGAACTCCTATAGTTTCAGTGTGTACATCTTGTTTAATAAGAACATTTACTCCATTAGAAGTGCTCAGAAACTTCACATTGTTCCATAACAACCAAAATAATCTCACCTATCAGGATTTGTATGTGTAGGGACCAAAGAGACAGACCAAGGAAAGAAGTATGTTTTCTATTCATTTAAAACAATACACCTGGGGAAGAATGTGAACAGTTCTAAGGATGCTCTGCCTCCTGTGTCATTTGAACTAATAACTTGCCCCAATGTTATAAGACAGTTGCCATATATTATACCAATATGCATATCATAATTATTAAAGAAGAGTTTTTTTTCTGTGTGGACAGCAGGATATTTTCTTATGTTCCAGCAAATGTCCCTGGAAATCTCTGAGATTAGCATCTTTCTTGCCCAGGGTACTGGAAGTAAAAGAACCTGGCAGGTCCACATTCTTAATATAACAGAAGATTGTGAGAATGACCATCACCTATTAAGCCCTGCTGAGTATATTTCCTCACCTTTATTTATAATGCCAGCTATGGTAACTGAATACAATGAGATGGGTGGATTATTTCCTGCTGTCAGTACACACCTGACAATCTTTTAGCACCCTAAACACAGACTTTAGACAAGTCTGGGAGATCATATTAGAAAACCAAGCAGAGTATAACATAGATTACTGAAAATTTTAAGAACATAGCTGTGGGAAATATAGAAGGAACAAAGCAACATAAGGAAATGGGTTGGTGCTACAAGCAACATAAGGAAATGAGTTGGTGCTACCAGATGGGGGAAGAGAATTGTTAGGAAAAAAAAAGCCAAAAGTAGCAAAAGAAGAATCAAGATGAAGAAATTACATGAGAATGCTTTTAAACTCCGCTTTGCAAAGTTCACTAAGGTTATCAACTCAGAAAAAGGAATGACCTGTGAGCATTAGTCCGGAACAAAACAAAACGAACAAAATAATAACCTTTAGCAAAACTAAAGCAGTGTATTTGAAAGCTAACTAGTGGCCCCAAAAGATGTGCCTAGTTGAATGAATAAAATGTATTTCCCCAAAACTAATCAAATTGAGGCTAAGAATACTAGAGGGTCAAAAGGTATAATGCATAGGAACATTAAGAATATAAAAGATGTCTTACGCAGAGTGCAATCTAGGCTCACTAACTATAATGTGCACATGTGATATGCCTGCCTCCGTATACCAAACTCTCCTGAAGACCAAAGTCTCTGATTCTCTAAATAGCTGGCTGCACATGAGCATTTGGGCATTAACCATAGAGGAAAGAAAATGAAAATGAGTATTGGGACAATGATCTTTTTCTGAAAAGGCAAGATTATCTTTATTGCTCTATCTGTATCCAGCCTTAAACATTTGGTAGAAGTTGTCAACTTAGAGAGCTGCCTCTACTTGGAGTCCAAGGTAATCTAGCTCATTAACACAAGAACCTGGCAAATGATAATCTGCCACTATGTGGCTATAGAATATTCTGTATAAGGGAATTGAAGTGACAGATTTTGCAGCAGGAATGTATCTTAGAGATCATCAGTTTTGTAACCAATGATGCAACTCCTCCTAAACATATGTATCTCTCCTCTCTAAATATCTCCTGTGAGTACTTATTTTCTCTTATTTTTGTTAGTTTTTTTATTTGTGAGAGTCAGGGTCACAATGAGACATTCCATGTCCATGTTTCAGAGGCTTTTTTGTTTTTTTCCCTGTGTGAAGCCTAGACTGCAAGCTCACTAAGAAAAGACTCCAGTTAGTGTTGTATTATTTTAACGTCTCAAGTGTGTGTGATTAATTGAGATCCCCTATACTTTTCTACTAAATTGAGAGGCATTTTTAATTGAGAAAATACACAATCTATCCAGTCACCATACCTGGGAGAGTGGTTCCCCCGACTGAGGTTTTGTAGGAAGGACAGTCCCGCATTCTGCCTTTAGTTCTTCTCTTTCTTTATTCCAAAGAGTTATTTTGGCCTTCCCCTGTATTTTTAGCCTTTTTATTCTTTTAGGAGAAATTTTTCTTACTTTCTGCCACAGATGGTGAATATAAAAATAGTTTATTCATCACTTACCTAGCATATAACAAGAGCTATGTTCAGTAGACATCATGTTATTGTATTAGGAAGATAGGGTTCAGATTCTCTAATAAACTAAGCTGTATCTATCTCTATGGTGTATCTGTCCTTTGTTAAATATTCTGTAGAAACAGAATAACTAGTACCTGGCAAGCTTGATCATTCTGCCAGAGTGGAACATCCTTGAGTCTTATAATATCTTTACACTCCAGAATAATTTGCTGTGTCCAAGGCAAGTGTTCCAGAATATCCTCTTGTTTTCCATTTCTAAATTCCATGCCAGATCCCCATGCAGATTCCTAGTTTTTAGATAGAAAATGTCCATAACACCATGAAAAACTATTAGCTTCTAAAGAGACTAAGGAACAGAATAATATGCTTATATGTAATAATGGCATCTCAAGAAAGAGGAAGGAAGGAGGGAAAGAAGGAAGGGAGGGAGGGAGGAAGAAATGGAAGAAAGAGAGGAAGGAAGAAAATGAAAGGAAGAAAGGAAGGATAGAAGTAGATTGTGATGCTTAGATAAATATCCACAGGGCATCTTGACAAATATATTTGTCATTTAAGAAAGCACTGGGCTTTAGTGATTTGCTAACCTAGTGATTATGAAGCATCTTACACCCCTACCTGGGAAGTTTGCACTCTCTGTGCCAGGGCAAACTGGGATTCCAAAGAGTTA
>CAUYON010129102.1:0-51820 GCA_963573935.1 Arctocebus calabarensis
CAGCTACTAGGGAGGCTGAGGCAAGAGAATCGCTTAAGCCCAAGAGCTGGAGGTTGCTGTGAGCAGTGTGACGCCACGGCACTCTACCCAGGGCGATAAAGTGAGACTCTGTCTCTACAAAAAAAAAAAAAAAAAGAAAAGCTCAGTGATAGGAAGTGCAGGGCCACTAGGAGAGTTTGGGAATTACCAGGAACCCAGACGCCTTCTCGTACTTCCAGTCTCAAGACTGCCTCATAGTCCAAGATGGTTGCCAGAGCTCCAGGCCTCATGTTCAAATTCCAGGAAGGAGGAAGGGGAAAAGGGCAAAAAGGAGGCACTCCTCTTTCTCTTTTTGTAAGAATTCTCTTTCAGAAAGTCTTCATAAAGCACTTCTATTTATATCACACTGGCCAGAAATTCATTACATGACTACACCTAGGGAGGAAGGAAAATGTAGTCTTTGTGCTAGATATATGACTGCCCTAAATAAAATGAGGGTCCTGTGATGAGAGTGAAGCAGAGAATGGCTAAATAGCTGCTATGGTGGGCAAATCCAGTTTCAGCACCTCCTCCACAGTCTAACCTTTGACATTTGTCTCCTGCTACCCATAGAGAGTCTAAAGGATGAGCCACACTTGCGAGGCTGTGGCTACCTGCCTGGCTGCCCAGGCCCCACTGGCTTCCACAACAACCACACCTTTCATTTCCTGCAGTGCTGCAACACCACCAAGTGCAACAGGGGCCCAGGTAAAGGGCTGGGGACCTGGTGTGGGGCCCTGGACTGGGTAGGGACATGCGTATAGGCAGATTGCCACTCAGTCACTGGTAGGCCTGTTTCCTCTTTTGAAAAATGGGCATATATAATTCTCATTTTGCCAGCCCCAACACTTTTTTTTTTTTTTTTTTTGAGACAGAGTTTCACTTTGTCGCCCTCGGTAGACAAGGGGGGAAGTTAGTCGTCTCACACAGACAACTCGGTAGAGTGCTATGGCATCACAGCTCACAGCAACCTCAAATTCTTGGGCTAAGCAAGTCTCTTGCCTCAGCCTCCCAAGTAGCTGGGACTACAGGTGCCCCCCACAACTACCTGGCACGAGGTCTTGCTCTGGCTCAGTCAGTCTCGAACTTATGCGCTCAAGAAATCCACCCTCGTCAGCCTCCCAGAGTGCTAGGATTACAGGCATGAGCCACTGAGCTCCACCCAGCCCTGTAACTTTTTTTTTTTGAGACAGAGCTTCACGCTGTCGCCCTGGATAGAGTGCTGTGGCATCACAGCTCACAGCAACCTCCAATTCCTGGGCTCAAGCGATTCTCCTGCCTGCGCCTCCCAAGTAGCTGGGACTACAGGCGCCCGCCACAATGCTTGGCTATTTTTTGGTTGCAGCCATCATTGTTGTTTGGCAGGCCCGGACTGGATTCGAACCCACCCACTCAGGTGTATGTGACTGGTGCCTTAGCCAGGTGAGACACAGGCACTGAGCCCAGCCCCCAAATTTTTTCAACAGTGGGCATAGACCGAATGCGATGGCTCATGCCTGTAATCCTAGCAATCTAGGAGGCCATGGTGGGTGGATTGCTTGAGCTCAGCAGTTCAAGACTAACCTGAGCAAGAGCAAGACCCCATCTCTACTAAAATTAGAAAAAAATAGCCAGGTGGTGTGTCAGGTACCTGTAGCCTCCACTACTCGGAAAGCTGAGGCAGGAACACAGGAGTTTGAGGTTGCTGTGAACTATGACACCCAGGCACTCCACCAAGGGTGATTGAGTGAGACTCTCTCTCTCTCTCAAAAAAAAAAAAAAAAATATATATATATATATATATATAATGTAACTTTTCTTGTCCCTCCCCATCAGTGTAATCAAGATCCTCATGCTACTCCATTTCTGTAAAGTAGCACTGTATAAAAGAATTTTCTGTGGACATGAAGGTGCTCTATATCTGCACTCTGTCCAGTATCATAACCACTACTGTACATGGCTATTGAATTTTAAATTTCTGGCAGGGTGCAGTGGCTGAACATGATGGCTCATGTCTGTGAACATAGCACTCTGGAAGGTTGAGGTGGGTGCATCACCTGAGCTCAGGAGTTTGAGACCAACCTGAGCAAGACTGAGCCCCCATCTCTAAAAATAGCAGGGGCTCAGCGCCTGTTGCTCAGTGGTTAGGGCACTGGCCACATACACTGGGGCTGGTGAGTTCAAACCCAGCCTGGGCCTGCTAAAAACAGCAATGACAACAACAACAAAAAAAGCGTTGTGGTGAGTGCCTATAGTCCCAGCTATGTGGGAGAATGAGGCAAGAGAATCGCTTCAGTGCAAGAGTTTGAGGTTGCTATGAGCTATGATATCACAGCACTCTACCAAGAGTGACATGAGACTCTGTCTTAAAAAAAATAAATAAAACAAAATAAAAATAGCAGGGCATTGTGGCAGGTGCCTGTAATCCTAACTACTGGCGAGGCTCAGGCAGGAGAATCTCTTGAGCCCAGGAGTTTGAGGTTGCTGTGAGCCAGGCTGACACCATAGCACTGTACCCACAGAGACAGACTGAGACCCTGTCTCAAAAAAAGAAAAAAAAAGAAAAATTAGGGCGGTGCCTGTGACTAAGTGGGTAAGGCAGCGGTGGTGGGTTCAAACCCGGCCCTAGCCATACTGCAACAAAAAAACAGCCAGACGGACATTGTGGCCAGCGCCTGTAGTCCCAGCTACTCGTGCTGGGGCAAGAGGCAAGAGATTTGCCTAAGCCCAAGAGCTGGAGGTTGCTGTGAGCTGTGATGCCATGGCACTCTACCGAGGGCGACAAAGTGAGACTCTGTCTCTAAAAAAAAAAAAAAAAAGGCTCGGTGCCTGTTGCTCAAGAGGCTAAGGCGCCAGCCACATACACCTGAGCTGGCGGGTTCAAATCCAGCCCGGCCCACCAAACAGCAATGACGGCTGCAACCAAAAGAAAAATAGCCAGGCGTTATGGCGGCTGCCTGTAGTCCCAGCTGCTTGGGAGGCAGAAGCAAGAGAATTGCTTAAGCCTAGGAGTTGGAGGTTGCTATGAGCTGTGATGCTACAGCACTCTACCCAGGGCGATAGATAGCTTGAGGCTCTGTCTCAAAAAAAAAAAAAAAAAAAGGCTCAGCACCTGTGGCTCAATGGGCTAAGGTGCCAGCCACGTACACCTGAGCTGGCAGGTTTGAATCCAGCCCAGGCCCGCCAAACAACAATGATAGCTGCAACCAAAAAATGGCCGGGTGTTGTGGCGGGTGCCTGTAGTCCCAGCTACTTGGGAGGTAGAGGCAAGAAACTCGCTTGAGCCCAGGAGTTGGAGGTTGCTGTGAGCTGTGATGCCACAGCACTCTATCCAGGGTGACAGCTTGAGGCTCTGTCTCAAAAAAAAAAAAAAAAGAAGAAGAGTGTCATGTGAAGGTGAAGGCAGGGATTGGGTTGATGCCAATCAACCCAATCGCCTAAGCCCAGGAGTTGGAGGTTTCTGTGAGCTGTGACGCCACAGAACTCTACCAAGGGCGATAAAGTGAGACTCTGTCTCTAAGAAAAAGAAAGAAATTAATTTATTTAAATTTAAATTAAACAACCACATGTGGCCAGTGGCTACCGTATTGGATAGGGTAGCTCTAAATTGTAAGTTCTATGAGGGAAGCAATGGTTTTGTCTTATACAGTTGCTTACCCAGTACCTGATATAGTGCCCGGCCAGAAATGGGGCTCTTGGGGAGTTCAAAATTGGGATTTCTCTCAAGCCTTGGAGAACACCCCACCCCCTAAAAAAGTGCCACTTAAACACCTGACCACAAGGTGGCTCCATCACCTCTCAGGCTGACAGTGGGAGTCCTAGGGAGGAAAAGCAAGGAAGGAGGGACGCGAGTGCTAATTTCCTTGGTCTCTGTGTCTCTTGTCTTCTCCCAAGTCCTGGAGCTTCCAAACCTGCCGCTGAATGGCGTTCAGTGTTACAGCTGTGAGGGGAACAGCACCCATGGATGTTCCTCCGAACAGGCTTCCCTCATCGGCTGCCGCGGCCCCATGAATCAGTGTCTGGAAGCCACTGGCACTAACGGTGAGGCTCTTTGGGAGGCTGGGAAAGGACACTTATTGGGGGAAAAGGGGTTCCGCAGGACTTGATTTCCAGTTAACAGGACTTAACAGAGCTGATCTTCCTGTGGAAAGGTCTCGGAGACTGTAGTAAGGAAATAGGACTTGTCTGTCAGGAAATGGACATTTCTGCCTTAGAAAAGTACAATTTATTTTATTTTATTTATTTGTTTAGAAGCAGTCTCAGTTTGTCACCCTCTGTAGAGTGCTTTGGCGTCACAGCTCACAGCAACCTCCAGCTCTTGGGCTTAGGCGATTCTCTTGCCTCAGCCTCCCGAGTAGCTGGGACTACAGGCGCCCGCCACAACGCCTGGCTATTTGTTTTGTTGTTGCAGTTTGGCCTGGGCTGGGTTTGAACCCGCCACCCTAGGTGTATGGGGCCAGTACCCTACTCACTGGGCCACAGGCGCTGCCCACAGAAAAGTAGAATTTTTAAGAGGCAAAATTTCCCTTGGGGCTCGGGGTCTATAGCACCGGCCACATGCACCAAGGCTTGTGGGTTGGAACCTGGCCCAGGCCAGCTAAACAACAAGGATAACTACAACAAAAAATAGCTGGACGTTGTTGCAGGACCTTCTTACCTGTAGTCCCAGCTACTTGGGAGGCTGAAGCAGGAGAATCACTTGAGTCCAAGAGTTTGAGGTTGCTGTGAGCTGTAACGCCAGAGCACTCTACCAAAGGGTGACATGGTGAGACTGTGTCTCAAAAAAACCCGATTTCCTATGGGTGAGTCAGACCTGCTGTGGATATCTTGGGCTTTCCTCCTTTGATGTCTTAAGGTCTCTTTCTATTCTGGTAGTTCTCGAGCTTTCGGCCACAAAGCTCCTTCATGCTTATAAAAATTATTGTTTATTACAAGCTCAGTGCCCGTAGCACAGTGGTTATGATGCCAGCCCCATACACCGAGGGTGGCAGTTTTGAATCGACCCTGGCCACCTAAACAACAGTGACAACTGAAACAAAAAATAGCCAGGTGTTATGGAGGGTGCCTGTAGTCCCAGCTTCTTGGGAGGCTGAGGCAAGAGAAATCTCTTGAGCCCAAGAGTTTGAGGTTGCTGTGCGGTGACGCCATGGCACTCTACCCAGGGTGACATAGTGAGAATCTGTCTCAAAAAAACAAAAAAAAATTTTGTTTATTTCAGTTATTTCTATAGATATATAATGTAGAAATTAAAGCTGAGAATTTTTTTAAAGATTTATTTATTAATCCTTTTAAAATAACAAAAATTCACTACATGTTAACATACTTTTTATAAAAAATGACTGTCTTCCAAAATATAAAACTGTAATGAGAAGCCTGGCATTGTTTTACTGCATTCACCCTCTCTAACATCTGGCTTAATAAGAGACAGCTGGATCCTCAGAGCTGCTTTGCTTTCAATCTGTTGTGATATCACATGCCCTGTAGTTTCTGGAAAACTTCATTGTACACTTACGAAAGCAAAAATTCCACATGTTTTAGTATGATTATGAGAATAATTTTGGCTTCACAGACTTCCTGAAAGGGTCTCAGGAGCAGCTCATGCCAGTAATCCTAGCACTGTGGGAGGCCGAGGCAGGTGAATTGCCTGAGCTCAGGAGTTGGAGACCAGCCTGAGCCAGAGCTAGACCTTGTCTCTAAAAACAATAGCCATAGAAAAAATAAACAACAGGCAGTGCCTCTGGTCAAAGGAGGAGGGCGCCGGCCCCATAAGCCAGAGGTGGCAGGTTCAAACCCAACCCTGGCCAAAACCTGCAAAAAAAAAAAAAAAAAAGAAAAGAAAAAAGAAACGACAAATAATAACAATAATAATAATAAATAGCCGTTGTGGCAGGTGCCTGTAGTCCCAGATACTTAGGAGGCTGAGGCAAGAGGATCGCTTAAGCCCAAGAGTTTGAGGTTGCTGTGAGCTGTGACGCCATGGCACTATACCAAGGCGACATAGTGAGACTCTGTCTCAAAAAAAAAAATAGGGGGGTCTCAGGAACCTCCCCCCACCCCGGGGGTCCCTGGGCCGTACTTTGAGAATTGCTGCTTTCTCCAGGTGTCAGTGAAGGTGGCACCAACCACATACTTGAGAATTCCAGGTCCACACTCAAGACCTGGGAGTTTCACTCAGTCTTCTTTCTTTCAGGACTGGGGGACCCAACCTATACAGTAAGAGGCTGTGCAACCGAGTCATGGTGCCAACGTGTCCACGTGGCTGATGCCTTTCCCATTTTGCATCTCAACGTCTCATGCTGTAATGGAAGTGGCTGTAACCACCCAGCCCGGGATGTCCAGCACCGCAGAGGGGCTGCCCCTCGGCCTGGCCCTGCCCACCTCAGTCTCACCGTTACTCTGCTTATGACTGCCAGACTGTGGGGAGGCACTCTCCTCTGGACATGAACCCAATCCCCCACCTCTACCCCGGCTGGATCCGGGGACACTCCTTTGCCCTTCCTTCAGCCCTTGGCCCTGCAGACTTGCTGCAGGATGTCAGGCCAGGGTGCTGACGTTTCTGGGTCTCAGTCTTCCCACCTGCCAAACACCTACCTATCTGAGCAGGGTGTGGCAGTTCATGCCCGTAATCCTAGCACTCTGGTAGGCCGAGGTTGGCAGATTGCTTGAGCTCAGGAGTTTGAACAAGACCAAGACCCTGTCTCTACTAAAAGTAAAAAATCTAGACAGGCATAGTGGCAGGTGCCTGTAGTCCCAGCTACTTAGGAGGCTGAGCCAAAAGGCTTGCTCAAGCCCAAGAGTTTGAAGTTGCTGTGAGCTATGGTGTCACAGCACTCTACCCAGGACGACAGAGTGAGACTCTCTCTAGAAAAAAAAAAAAAAGCCTGCTGCAGTGGCTCACACCTGTAATCCTAGCACTCTGGGAGGCTGAGGCAGGTGTATTGCTTAAGCTCAGGAATTCGAGAACAGCTTGAGCAAGAGTGAGACCCCCCATCTCCACTAAAAATGAAAAACTGAGGCAAGAAGATCGCTTGAGCTCTAGAGTTTGAGGTTCTGTGAGCTGTGATGCCATGACACTCTACCAAGGGCAACAGAGTGAGACTCTGTCTCAAAAAAAAAGAAAAAATAATAACAACAACAACAAAACAAAGCAAAATGCCTATCTCGTCGTAGAGTTGTTGTGAGACCCGGGGGAAAAAAAGCTGGAGAAAAACTTTGGGCCAGGAGATATGATATAGAGAACTGTTGTTATTAATAATGTTGCCGCTATTGTTTTTATTATTAATTAATATTCAAAGTATTTATTTTATACTTAAATAAAGGTTTTTGATACTCAGTGATTTTTATACCAGTGAACAAGGCCAAGTGTGCCCTTCTCCATAGCATCTGTGTTTGGGAGGATGAGTGGTGGGGGGCACCTTTCCACAGGCTCTTGGAATTAGAAATCATGTTGTAGGACCCAGGCATTTGTGGCCCCTGCCTAGGGGACTGTTCCTGTAGGCTTCTAAACTAAGCTGCCTCCACAGCTATTTCTGTCTTCCAAATGCAATCTTCCCACTCACCCACCCAACATTAACCTTTAGTCTCTTCTCCCAAACTTCAAAGGTTTAGACTATTTTGTTGGTCTAAAGGAGACATGTCTGTGTTTCCCAGGGTGCTCTGAAACAGGAGATGACCTGAGGGCCAGAACTCCCTTGATGCACTGCAATGAGAAATAAGGACCAGACTGGTGCCTGTGGCTCAGTGGGTAGGGCACCAGCTCCATATACCAAGGGTGGTGGGTTCGAACCCCGCCCCAGCCAGCTAAAAAAGCAGTGGCAACTGCAACAAAAATAGCCGGGCTCTTGTAGTCCCGGCTACTTGGGAGGCTGAGGCAAGAGAATGGCTTGAGCCCAAGAGTTGGAGGTTGCTGTGAGGTGTGATGCCACGTTTACTCTACCAAGGGAGACAGAGTGAGACTCAAAAAAAAGGACATGACTGCATTTCCTCTGATGCTCTCAGGGCAGGGAATAAACCCTGGGCTGTATTTCCCAGGATGCCTTAGGACCTTCAGACAAAAAGCCACAACTACCGTTTCAATAACACTTTTGAAGCATATTATTGAAGACTTTGTGTTTTTTACGGTTCACTGAGGCAACCTATGGAGACAAAATTACATTCCCCATGGGGCCTTGTGGTTAATGAAGAAAAAAATAGAACATTTTCTATGGTGGTGTTTGGGGGCAGGCGAAGGACAGGGTTTCTTTCTTTTTTTTAATTTTTGGCCAGGGCTGTGTTTGAACTCACTACCTCTGGCATATGGGGCCGGTGCCCTACCCTTTTGAGCCACAGGTGCCCCCTGAGGACTGGGTTTCTTTTTAGGACTTTCTGCAATCACATATCACCACTGGTCATTGTGGTGGCTTAAAGAGGTGGGATTTGTACCTCTGCCTTTTGATTATGAATGACTTTATGACTGCTTTGACCGGTAGAATGTGGTGGAAATTTTGCTGTGCCATGGTCTGAAACCAGGCTTTAAGAAACTACAAACTTCTATTTCCTTTTTTTTTTTTTTTTTTTTTAGACAGAGACTCAAGCTGTCACCCTGGGTAGAGTGCTGTGGCATCACAGCACACAGCAACCTCCAATTCCTGGGCTCAAGCGAGTCTCCTGCCTCTGCCTCCCAAGTAGCTGGGACCACAGGCGCCCGCCACAACGCCCGGCCATTTTTTGGTTGCAGCCGTCATTGTTTGGTGGGCCTGGGCTGGATTCGAACCCGCCAGCTCAGGTGTACGTGGCTGGCGCCTTAGCCTGTTGAGCCACGGGCACCGAGCCTCTTGAGCTAATTTTTATGGAGAGAGGGATCCTATTTCATTTTTTTAGATGGAGCTGCCTAATTTTCCCAGCACCATCCATTGAATAGGGCATCCTTTCCCCAGGGATCTTTTTATCTGTTTTGTCAAAAATCGATTGGTCTGAGATATATGATTTTGTTTATTTGTTTATTTGAGATGGAGTCTCACTTTGTTCCTCTGGGTAGAGAGCTGTGGCATCACAGCTCACAGCAACCTCAAATTCTTGAGTTTAAGTGAGTTTCTTGCCTCAGCCTCCTGAGCAGCTGGTACTACAGGCGCCTGCCACAACACCCAGCTTTCATCTTTTTTTGTTGCAGTTGTTATTGTCGCTTAGCCGGCCAGGGCCGAGTTCAAACCCACCCCCTTTGGTGTGTGTGGCTGGCCCTGTAACCAGTGTGCTACAGGCACCAAGCCAGATAGATGGTTTTATTTCTGGGTTCTCGATTCTGTGCCGTTGGTCTATGTCTCTACATTTATACCAGTACTAGGCTGTTTTAGTCACTATATCCTTATAGTATTTAAATTTAAAGTCAGGTAATGTGATGTTTCTAGATTTCTTCTTTTTGCTTAAGATTGCTTTAGTTATTCAGATTCTTTTTTGGTTCTATATGAAGAAAAGGATTATTTTTTTCCAGATCTATGAAAAATGACATTGGTGTTTTGATGGGAATTTTGTTGAATCTGTAAATGACGTTAAGTCAGTATGAACTTTTAACTATGCGGATTCTTCTAATCCCTGAGCATGGGATGTTTTTATATTTGTTTATGTCATCTATGATTTCTTTCGTCTTTCTAGCTGACCTTGTAGAGATTAGATCTTTCACCTCTGTAGTTAAGTATATTCCTAGGTATTTTACTAAATATTTTCTTTGTAGCTATTGTAAATGGTATTATGTTCTCGATTTGACACTCACCTTGACTGTTACTAGTACGTAGAAATGTTACTGATTTGGGCTTGGCACCTGTAGCTCTGTGAGTAGGGCGCCGGCCACATACACCAAAGCTGGAGACTTCAAGCCCGGCCCGAGCCTGCTAAATAACAATGGCAACTGCAACCAAAAAAGAAAAAATAGCTGGGCTTTTTGGCGGGTGCCTATAGTCCCAGGTACCTGGGAGGCTGAGGCAAGAGAATTGTTTCAGCCCAAGAGTTTGAGGTTGCTGTGAGCTATGATGCTACTGCACTCTAGGCACTATACGGAGGGCAACATAGTGAGACTTTGTCTCAAAAAGAAAAAAAAGAAATGTTACTGATTTGAATCCACTGATTTTGTAACCTGAGACTTTGCTTTATTTGTTAATTCTGGGAGCCTTTTGGTGGAGTCTTTAGGGCAGTGATTTTCAACCAGTTCGCCACAGCATACTGGTATGCCCTGAGAGGAGCTAGGTGTGCTGCAAAAATTTTTAAAGATCATTAATTAAATTATTCTTTGAAAGAAGTTCAAAGCATAGTTAGTATATTCTTTTTTTTTTTTTACTCTTTTTTTTCTTTTCTTTTTTTGCGGGGCAGGGGATGAACATAATTTAAGTGTGCTACGGAAGTTTAACTATAGGTTCAAGTGTACTATGAGGTTTAAAAAAAAAAGGTTGAGAAACACTGCTTTAGGATTTAATTTGGGTTCTTCTCTCCCTATTTGGATGCCCTTTATTTTTGTCCCTTGCCTGAATGCTTTGGCTGAGACTTCCAATACTTGTTGAATAGAAGTGGTTCTGGTGGGCGTCCGGTCTTGCTCCAGTGCTCAGTGGGAATGCTTTCAGCTTTTCAGTGTGATGTTACCTGCTTATGTATGTTTATCATATATAGCTTTTACTATTTTGAGGCCTGTTTCTACTACGCATACTTCTTTGAGGGTTTTTATCATAATGGAATTCTGGATTCAATCGAATACTTTTTCTGCATCTATTAAGGTGATTATAAGCTCTTTGTTTTTACTTCTGTTTATGTGGTGAATCATATTAATTCATTTGAGTATGTTGAACCATCTTTGCGTCATGATGGGTTATCTTTATGATGTGCTATTGAATTTGGTTTGCTAATATTTTGTTGAGGATTTTCACATTTAAGTTCATAAGGGATTTTGGTCTGCAGTTTTCTTTCTTTGTTGTATCCTTTCTTGACTTTTGTATCAAGGTGATACTGGCTTCATGAAATGAATTGAGGAGGATTTCCTTCTTAATATTTGTGGAACAGCTTTGGTAGAACAGGTTCTTCTATGTAGATCTCATAGAATTTCATAGCTGTGAATCCATCTAGGAAAGAACTTGTTTTAGTTGGGAGATTTTTGTATTATTTCAATCTTGCTGCTTTTTATTGATCTGCTCAGGATTCCTGTTTCTTTCTGATCCAGGCTTGGGAGGTTGTGTGTTTCCAAGAATTTGTCTATTTCCTCTAGATTGTCTAGTTTGGGTTCATAACAGCTTTTTTTTTTTTTTGGTTCCCAGTTTATTTAGTTCTGCTCTGAGCTTTTGTTATTTCTGTTCTTCTGCTAGCTTTGAGGGTTTTGTTGTTCTTGTTTTTCTAGTTTCTTGAGGTTGTTAATTTGTGTTCTTTCTACCTAAGTCTAAGCCTTCCCCCCCCTCCCTCCTCCCTCTCATCATCCTTAGAGGCGCCTGTGGTTGTTACATGTGGCTGTTTCACTTGGTCCCACATTTCTTGTAGACTTCTTCATTCTTCTCGATTCTTTGTTCTTTATTTTTGACTGACTGGGTTAATTCGAAAGAGTTGTCTACAAGCTCTGAAATTCTTTCTTAGTCTAGTCTAAAAACTTTCCCCTGGGTTCTCTATGTCCCCAAGTGAATTTTTTTGATTTCCAGAAGTTCTGTTGAGAGTGTATGTGTTTGTATGTGCATATTTATGTATCTGTGTGTGTGTGTATTACATTTTTCATTTCATCTCCTGGGTTACTTTTCTGGTTGCTTTGAGTTGGCTTTCTATTTTCTCTAGGATCTCATTGACCTTCCTTAAGTCCGCATTGAGAAGTCTTTATCTGTCATTTTAGTATTTTCATTTTGGTTGGGATCCATTGCTAGAGAGCTGATGTGTTCCTCGGGGCTGTGTTTTCACTCTGATTTTTCATGATTCCCTGCACTCATTCCGTCTCAGTACGGGCAGCTGTCACTTCTTGTTTTGGATTTTCCTTCCTTTAGTTTGGAATCCCCCGGACCCCCCGCCCAAGGGTGCATCTATAGCATATGTTGGGTAAGGACTTTTTTTTGCTTGTGGGTACTTTGATGGAGGTCTAAGAGGGATACCTTGGTTATAGATATCCGTAGTGTGCTGGTTTTCTCAATTGCTGGTTATTTGTAGGCTGTAGCAGGGGTGAGCTATGGGGGCAGGTAAATTCCCTGCCTCTTATCAATAGGGGAGATGAAGGTCCCTGAAATCCTTTCTTTTTCCCTAGCCCTGTGGTCTTGACAGTATGAATCATGTTGGAATGCCCAGTTTAATCTGCAAGGCAGTAAGTGGAGCTTGTGGGTAAGAGTCGGCCACACCCTGCAAGATTCCAGTCAGTAAATGCTGTAATGGGCACTGGCAGGACAAGACCCAGCTATAGCAGTATTTTTTGGAACCGTGACCAACTTTAGTCAATCAGGAGAAGCAATTGAACATCAAGGGTATTGGGCGGGCCACTGGGGAAAGCCACCAGGGAAGAACTGAAGTGGCCCCACCAAGCCAGAAACTCTGCTCATGGGGGAGGGGTCATCTGGGATTCTGGCGATGGGAGTGGGTTTCACTCTTCTCTTTCTTCCCTTGGCCCACGGATCTCCTTTTGGGGTCTGGCCACAAACACTAGCCCAGACCAGCTGAGCTCACCAGCAGTGCCACTGCAGGCGAGGAGCCTCCCTTCCCAGGACCTTGTCCCAGGCTAAACACACTGCTTTCCTGAGAGGGGGTGCCCAGCAGGGGCACTGCCCCTCTAGGCTGCTCATGTGGGCTCCCTTACTTCCCGAGACCAGTACACAGATCTCCCCTCCGTACTCCCAAGCAACACAATCGAGTCGTGGGGTTCTGGGGTATCGGATCCCCCAAGTTCAATTCCTGACTGCCAGGGAGAAGCATCCCAGCCCATGGAGTGGACAGGCAGGCTTGATGTCCCTGTGCTTCAAGCGTATCCTGCTCTACTGAAGCAGCCAGGTGGGCAGCCCCGGAGAAGATGCACGGGTAGGGAGGTCACCGTCTGACCACACCTGGGTCTGCTGTAGGTCTTTAAGGGGAAAGGCATGAACCCTGCTCTGTGTGGAGGCCTTGATGGGGTGGACGTGCCAACACGAGGGAAGCTGCCTGAGAGCGCTGCCTCGCTGGCCGACTCCCAGGGGAACTGCCACGGCCGCCGCGTTGGCAGCTGTGAGTGGGGAAGGGCAGGGGGAGGAGAGGGGTTCCTGCTGTCCCCAGGGCTCCCCTGGCTGGCTGTGCTCTTCACGCCTCTCTCTGACAGCAGCCCACCCTGAAGGGCCGAGCTCTGGGATCACACCGTTCCCCTGGGACCCTTGGCTCCCTGTGACCACACAGTCTGAGCAGGAGTTGGGAAATGTTTGTGTAATAAGTGGGGATCACTGACAAGAAAACTGAAGGCTGAGTCCCCCTGGGGAGGACAGAGGCACACAGTGGGTGGAGGGCCGCGTGGCCTGTGTCTGGGGCGACGGAAGCAGCTCCAAGGCCCAGTGCTGTCTTCTCACCACCTCCCAGTGCGCTGGCGGCGGGGGCTTTCGGGCTTGTGAGGATGGGGAGCTCCCGAGTTCAGGAGCCTGCAGTCTCCACAAGTGACAGGGAAGGAGAAGCAAACACCTTCCCCTTCCTTTCCACGGGCTCCACATTCCTCAGGTTTCATCTCTGCCAAAATCTTGCTTCTCCTCCTTCTGCTCCAGAGTCTACCCGTGGAATCTCCAGTATATTCTGGTACTCTTCCCTCAGAATTACACCGGGGCTGTAATTTTTTTAATGTAAAACTTTTTCTTCTTTCTAAGATGATGTGGTGACTGATGGCTCTCGGCATCCCTCTTGCCTCCAAGCTTCCCAGGCATCACACATGCATATTTGTACGAGGTTTGGTCTGATTTGCTGGTGAAGGTGTTCAGTAGGGACGCCTAGGAGACAGCTGGGGAGAAGTCTGGGCTCTCAAGTCAGATTTGCCTCTTGGCTACGGATGAATTCCGGAGCTTTACTTTTTAGATTCTGTCTTTATTCTTTTTCTATTAGAAAACCTTTTCACTGTGATGTTTTTTCTTTTCTTTTCTTTTCTTTTTTTTCAAGACAGAGCCTCACTCTGTTGCCCAGCCTACAGTGCCATGGCATCAGGTGAGGTCACAATAACATCAAACTCCTAGATTCAGGCAATCCTCCTATCTCAGCCTCCAGAGTAGCTGGAACTACAGGTGCCTGCCATCACACCCAGCTAACTTTTCTACTTTTAGTAGAGATAGAGGTCTTACTCTAGCTCCGGCTGGTTTTGAACTCCAGAACTCAAGCAATCCTTCCACCTCACCCTCCCAGAGTGCTAGGATTAGGGGCACGTGAGCCACCTCTCCTGGCCTCATTGTGATTCCTTTATCCCTTTCGTTCAGCTTTCTATACCTAGAATCCTATCTTGCCTTGCTGCAGAGGACATGTAGGTTCACAGTGGGACATGGCCTTATTTCACTGAACCAGGTTCTGACCCAAGGCTTCAGAATGTTGAGTTGTAGGGCCGGGTGTGGTGGCTCATGCCTGCAATCCTAGCACTGTGGGAGGCCAAGGCGGATGGATTGCTTGAGCTCAGGTGGTCGAAACCAGCCCCAAGCAAGAGCAAGACCCTACTAAGAAGTATATAGAAAAACTAGTTAGGCATAGTGACGCATGCTTGAGGCTGAAGCGAGAGAATTGCTCATGCTCAAGAGTTTGAGGTTGCTATGAGCTATGAAGCCATGACACTCTATCCAGGGTGGCAAAGTGAGACTCTGTCTCAAAAAAAAAGAAAGAAAGAACTTTGAGGTGAGTTTAAGATATGGCTTGTGCAAAATCGTTTAACCATGCAGACTCATTGCAGACTGTCTTACTAAGAAAAGAAAACTCTGACTTGTCTAGGAGACAGCAGTAGTTTAATATAGAGGGCAGTAGACGCAAAATCAAGAGAACTGGTTTTGTTGGTTTTTTTTCTTTTAGAGACAGAGTCATTTTGTCACCTTCGGTAGAGTGCTGTGGCGTTATAGGGTTACAGCTCACAGCAACCTCCAGCTCATGGGTTTAGGCAATTCTCTTGCCTCAGCCTCTCACCACAACGCCTGGTTATTTTGTTGTTGTTGTTGCAGTTTGGCCGCTGCCAGGCTTGAACCCAGAACTCTCGGAATATGAGGCCAGTGCCCTACTCACTGAGCCACAGGCACCACCCAAGAGACCTGGTTTATTATGACCTTGAACGAATAAACATAGTTTTTACTTCCTCAGCTATAAAATAGAAGTTACCTGTCCTACTACAAGAGTCAAGTGATTTATGCCAGCATTAGCTTCAGAAATAAAATACCATTGTCATTAAGGTTTAGTTTACACCTAGTCAAACTGTCAGCATCACTGACTGATATGCCTGTGGTTGCCCTGTTGCCTACCAGGATGGAGGAGGTAGGGGGGAAACATTGTCGGTCCTGATCACAAAGCTCTGGTTTCTGCCTTGGCATCCAGTTGGCAGGGTGAAGGATCCTTAACTTTAGAAACAGATGTATTAGATACCCACGTGGCACATTACTACTCTGGTATTATATAAATTCAGTAATTCTAATTCAACAACTGCAATTCAAGGCATTTTTTTCATGGAGCTTTTAAATGATGATGCTCCTTATCAACCCAAATTATAAATATTAAATAGCAAAATCTAAACATTCATTCCAGAGTTTGAGTAATAAAATTGGTAAACAAAGAAGCATACAAAAAATGTATCAATCTCACTGTGGTCATGTACTCTGGGAGGATTTGTGTGAGAAATTGGAAGTAATTGCTATGTTAATATCACTTGGGTTCAATTATCTTCTACTCCACCATACTAGGAAATTGCACAAGCCCTTCAGCCAGCTTAATTCTGGCAGCTTTTAGAGGCATGTGTGTTTTTTCAATCTTTTTTTTTTCTCCTCCTGTTTTTTTGACAACCCCCGCCCCCTTTGAGGCGATTTTCCAGCTGTGCCCTAAGCAGTAGTTTTATGGGGAGATGTCTTTTGTAGGTTTCCAGCTGGCTTCATTATCACCATCTCCATGAAGTTGCTGCCTCTGTCACATTTATATGATACTATCCATCAGGCCTAACCTTGGGATTTTCCCTTCTAATTACTGACTTCTTGGTTTTCGTTTGCACGTGCAGGCTGTCTCCTGGTTCGGACATCTATGTGACGGTCTCATCCATGGCTCTGGCAAGATCCCAGTGCCGTAACTCCCCCAGCAGTCTGTCATCATCCAGTGAGACTGGCTCTGGAGGCGGCACCTACAGGCAGAAGTCCATGCCCGAAGGGTAGGTATAAGTCTGTCCCGTTGAACCCGGTCACTGTTGACCCTGCAGTCTTTGACCTACACTCAGACATGTAAGATGATTTCCACTCAGCCAGCTTCAGTCAGTTTCCAGTCAGAAGGGGAAATGCAGATAATATTTCCAGGTAGAAAAATGTCTTAACAGTTGCTTCAAACTACTGCTGAGAAAGTTCACCATGCTCTGAATTTTGCAGAGAAATCAAATCACATTGGTTTTTCCATCATACATTGTTCAGTTTCACAGTTCAAATTTTGTCACTTCTTAATACTTCTTCCAAAGTGAACTTAGCAGAATTCTGCTTACACTGGACTTCATCTTGCCGTTAACATAGGGGAAAAGATACTTACATCTAAAGCTTAAAATTATTTGTCTCAGACTTCGTCTTTTGTGGGTTTGTTTTTTAAAAAATCTTTCATGAAACACTGCTCAAAAGTAACTATTTGCTTCTGGAAAGACAAAATAAAAAGCTAAATGTACATGATTTTACAGGCCACTAAAAGGAGAAAAAAATGCAATGTCTGAAGCTGGGAAGTAATTAGCAGCAAAACATTACATGGCACATACTTTACCTTTGCCCAGAGGAAGAGTAAAATAACCATCAAAGACTCCCTGCTGCGAGTTCTCTTTCTCATGAACTTGAACCATTTGAAACTCAAGTGGGAGAGGTTTATAAAAACTGATGTTTCTATTCTCCATTTTCCCCAAATAAATATATATGTGTGTATGTTATATGTGTGTGTGTGTGTGTGTGTGTATATATATATATATATTTTTTTTTTTTTTTTTTTTTGAGACACAGTCTCGCTATGTCACCCTCAGTAAAGTGCCATGGCCTCACAGCTCACAGCAACCTCAAACTCTTGGGCTTTAAGCGATTCTCTTGCCTCTGCCTCCCAAGTAGCTGGCACCCGCCACAAAGCTCGGCTTTTTTTTTGGTTATAGTTGTCATTATTGTTTAGTTCGCCCAAGCTGGGATCAAACCTGCCAGCCTCAATGTATGTGGCTGGCGCCATAACCACTGTGCTACGAGTGCCAAGCCCCCAAATATATTTTTAACAAATGAACACATGACTTGTTTACTTTCTTGATGTTTCACCATGTCACAAAGCAAGCATGCTTACTAATAATACCCTGTAATGGGTATTTTTTATTTCCAGCTTTAGTATAGTTTGTTGTTGCAGATAATAAGGCCATAAGAAAATATGCTTTCCCCATCCTGCTGTCTCCCCCAGCTCTCTTGGCTGTGTAGGACCCCAGGGAAAGCTTCCCTTCTGCCTTCAAAGGGTGACTGAAAATGAACTGACAAGAAACAGATTACTACAAGAAAAGGCACACACATTGGTTTGATATGTACAGCATGAGGGAATTTCAGAATGATTACCCAGTAACCCAATGGAATAGAGATGCTTATATACCCTAATTCATAGGAGAAGGGGAGGGTGCAGTAAATGATTTTCAGTGGGAATGAATGAGCCCAACCAAGGACAGTGGCCTGGGACAGAGTTCCTCTGAGCTTGGGGGCTGGTGGAGGGAAAGTGAAACCGGAATTCTAGGCAATCTCTCTAAGGCGCCCTCAGAAGAGTAGAAGGAAAGTCTGTGCTCCGTGGTGGTTCCTGTCTCGCTTCTCAGGTGGTCAGTCTTTACTGGTTACTTGATGAAATTCCTAGGGAGGGGTCTTAGGCCTATCACATTTTTTTTTTTTTTTGAGACAGAGCCTCAAGCTGTCACCCTGCATAGAGTGCTGTGGCATCACAGCTCACAGCAACCTCCAATTCCTGGGCTCAAGCAAGTCTCTTGCCTCCGCCTCCCAAGTACCTGGGACTACATGTGCCTGCCACAACACCCATCCATTTTTTGGTTGCAGCCGTCATTGTTGTTTGGCGGGCCCGGGCTGGATTCGAACCCACCAACTCAGGTGTACATGGCTGGCACCTTAGCCCGTTAACGAAGTCTTCTTAGATACAGAAATTGCACTACCCCTCCTGGTGCCTCGGTGCTTTAGGAAAGAAGAAAAGGGAGACCTTCAGGCTGCGTCTTCAGTGCATCCTGTCAATGTGCTGCGTTTTAGACCCTAACAGTAGCCTGTCGAAAATGCACATTTCTTATTTTAATTTCTAAAGTGGCAATTAGAAAATAACAATTTAGGGCAGTACCCGTAGCTCAGTTGACAGGGTACTGGCCACATAGACCAAGGGTGGCGGGTTCAAAGCAAGCCCAGGCCTACTAAACAACAATGACAACTACAAAAAAAATAGCCAGGCATTGTAGCAGGTGCCTGGAGTCCCAGCTACTTGGGAGGCTGAGGCAAGAGAATCGCTTAAGCCCAAGAGTTGGAGGTTGCTGTGAGCTGTGATGCCATGGCACTCTACCCAGGGTGACAGCTTGAGACTATCTCAAAAGACAAAAAAAAAAAAAAGAGAGAAAGAAAATAACAATTTAGCTCTCATGCTTAAGTATCTGCAAAAGGCTTATGAATTTCATGTCATTAGACCATACCACAAGCCCAACTAATTATTTTATGAATTAATTAGTAGATTTTGAATGGCCTGGTTTGACTTCAAAAATGAATAAGAATTCACTGCAACTTCAGTTATTAGTATAGCAATAAAGTATAAATTTGCTTTTTAACAAGCACCTTGTTTTCTTCTGTCTGTTACATACTTTATTTACTTTTTATTTATTTATTTATTTTTTGGAGACACAGTCTCAAGCTGTTGCCCAGGCTATCATGCCATGGGATCAGCCTAGCTCACAGCAACCTCAAACTCTTGGCCTCAAGCGATCCTGCTGCCTCAGACTTCTGAGCAGCCAGGACTACAGGGGCCACTGCAACACCCAGCAAATTTTTCTATTGTTAGTAAAAATGGGGCCTTCCTCCCACTCAGGCTGGTCTCGAGCCTCTGAGGTCACGTGATCCTCTAGTAGGCTTCCCAGAGAGCTGGGGTCACAGGTGTGAGCCACTGTGTCTGGCCTATTGTATGTTAGAAAATTAAGTTGAAACATGAATGTTTTAGTGAATACTGATGTTAAAAATATGATTCCAATGGCCGTGCTGCCCAGTTTTCGTTAATGAGATGTTAGTTACTCATCTTGGTATTTACTAACGAAACCTACACGGTGGTACTGAAGGCTCATCCCGTCGTCTGTGAGGTTCCTCAGGCTTATTCACTGTACTGCGCATCTTCTTTTTCACCTGGCATGACCTTTTACGAGAAGATGATGATACAGTGCTTTTCCTCTAGATCCCAAGAAGTTTCTGTTTATATCCGTGATGCAAGAGACAGTGTTTCGCTGTCATGACCAGGTTTGATCCTAAAGGTGCCCTTACCAAGGGAAAAAATACTTATCTCTACAACTTATCCTAGTAAAAGTAGGTGTGTTCAAGTAGACAGTGAAACTGCAGTGTATGTAGTCTACTGCAAAGTCATTAGTGTTAAACTTTAAAAAGCTCAGCTGGGCACGGTGGCTCACGCCTGCCACCTGGGAGGCCCAGGCAGGAGGATCCCTTGAGCTCAGGAGTTCGAGATCAGCCTGAGTGAGACCCCATCTGTACAAAAATAGAAAAATTAGCCAAGCGTAGTAGCAGGCATTTGTAGCTCCAGCTATTCCGAAAGCTGAAGCGAGAAGATCACTTGAGCCCAATAGTTTGAGGTTTCTGTGAGTTAGGCTGATGCGACAGCACTATAGCCTGGGCAACAGAGTAAGACTCTGTCTCAAAAAATTTTTTTTTAAAAAGAAAGAAAACAGGGCAGCGTCTGTGGCTCATCGAGTAGGGCGCCAGCCTGATGTACCGAAGGTGGCGGGTTCAAACCCAGCCTCGGCCGAACTGCAAAAACAGAAAAATAGCCGGGCCTTGTGGTGGGCACCTGTAGTCCCAGCTACTGGGGAGGCTGAGGCAGGAGAATCGCCTAAGCCCAGGAGTTGGAGGCTGCTGTGAGCTGTGTGACGCCAGGGCACTCTACCGAGGGCAATAAAGTGAGACTCGGTCTCTACAAAAAAAGAAAGAAAGAAAACAAAACTAAAAGCTTAAAAAGCTCAAGAGTATAACTTCATGGCTCTCAGTGTCTGTCAATAAATACAAAATGCTACTGTGGTGTCCTCAGCTGACTCGGCGTCTATATCCATGTAACACCATGTAACATGGGCCTGCCTCCTGCCCTGTGCAAGGACATGCAAGTTAGTTGGGAGGTGAAACCTAACAGGGTGATTGATAATGTCTGCTCTACTTGAAGTGAGAGGAGGGGCACCAGTCCAAGTTTAGGATGGGAATGAGAGGTAGTTAAAAAGCAACGCTTTCATGTTTAAAAGACATAAAACCCGGTCTACCCTTCTTGCAAATTTATTTTTGAGCTGCACACTTTGAGGAACACTGACTAGGTAGGGCCTGTCCAAAGGGGAGGGTCTGGGTAAGTGAGGAGTTTGGAGGCCTCACAGGGGGGACAGGCTGACCACGAGGACTGCTGAGGTGAGGCCGCTTCCTCCCGCCATTTTTTTTTTTAGAATAAAAAAAGAGATAGGGTCTTGCTATTTATATATTTTGAAAATGTTTCCTACGCAACATTAATACAAATCATAATAATCTTTGTCTTTCAGACTACAGAGCAAGTGCTCAGAAAATACTTGTACCAAGAATGAGTGACTTAGTGATTTAGTAAGTTACTAAGTTAAGAGAAACAAAGCCCAAAATGTAACATTTGGAAGACATGTATGGAACATTTCAATTGTGAATTTTTTTTTTCCTTCGGCAATGAATGACAGCCTGAGCTTGGCTATCCCAGGGCTAGAAGATTTGGTTTTCTCGTCTTTGGTTAGGTTAGCTCAGTGCTAAGGGCCTTGCCCTTGTTAACAGTTTGTACACACAGCGTGCTGACCTTTCTGAGCAGCGTGGTGTGTTTTGACCATAGTGTACACACTTCTGCCCCCACATAAACACTCCTGAGGATGAACATACAAGTACAGGCGCGTAAACAAAAACCAGTCGTACCTGCCAATTACAGTTCAGTTCATTACACCCAGGACTGCCTTCCTCTCATGGGCGAGGTTCCTGATGCTGTCTTTGTCTTTATTTGGGGAAATTCCCACAGGTTTGGAGTGAGCCGCAGGTCCCCAGCCTCCCTTGACAGGCAGAGCACCCAGGCAGACATCAGTGGCAGTGGAAAATCCACGCCAAGCTGGCAAAGAAGTGAGGACAGCATTGCCGACCAGATGGGTAAGTAAGTAATTTCTACAAAAACAAACTGCTTTTATGACAAAGTGCCTTCGGCCACCTCTTAATGATATTATCAGAGCATTCTGTTATGAGAACAGCCGTAGTTAACCACTATGAGTTGAGTCTCTGTTAGATCATGGATAAGGGAAAGCAAGAGAAAGGCCTGAGAAAAGTCAGGGAATTCTCAGTGACCCCAAGTTTAAAAATCAAAAGGACATGGGAATTATTTTCAGCACCAAGATTAAGAGCACCTTTCCCCTTCCCTTGTTTGTTTTTAACTTGGTATGAGTGGCTTGAGAGAGTCCTTGTTATTCTTCATGTTGAATTAAAAATACATATACATACTGAGTGGCAAAGAGATGCAATTGTGACTCAGTCACATCTCTAGCGTGGTTAGAATTTCTCTCCTCCCTGGTGTGCTTTTTTAAAAATTCTTTTCACTCTGCTATTAAGCTGTCAGCCAAGGAAGTGTCTAGGTTGTATAAAACAGCAGGATGAGAAAGATTTGCATGAGGGAGCTCTTGTTTGGATTTCTGGAGCATGACCCTCTCTGTATATATGCTGTTGTTCCATGACACCGTAACACCAGCTGATTATAATACAATTTTGTCGTGAAACAAAATTAAGTTTTAGCACGGTAGCATCAGGGATTAGGAATCAATACAGTCGATGCATTAAGGATTCAAACCTAGACTATTAGGGTATTTTCCTCCTTTATTTTATTTTTAATAAATAGCATTATCCTCTCTGCAAATGCACTGTTTTGTCCTGTTTTAATGAGTGTGCCCAAGTAAATGAACTACCATGAACACAGAAGGGAGTGGAGACGTGTTGAGCTAAGAGTTGAGGAAGACAAATGCAGTTCTCAGGTTCTGAAGATGCGCTTTGCTCCAGTAGCCATAGCGAGAAGGGCCTCGTTATTGAAGCCATCTGTCATTCCTCAGTCCTGTGCCACCACCCCCACACAGAAAGCCTGAGCATATTCCCCTCTGCTTTTCTGCTCCTGACAGAATGTTTCTAGTCCCGTATATGCTGGTACTGTTGAGATGGTAACAACACATGTGAAAAGGCTGCCTTCTTCAGCAGGACTTAGGGACGTTTTGGCCCATAGCACAGGCTTTGAAGAAGGCTGCAGCAAGCCCTCCGTACAGCACACCGCTTCCCACTCACGGGAAGTCATGAGGAATGAGCAGGGATCCTGGGACTGGGAAAAGTAATTAGAAGATTATTCCCGGACCCATATTCATCCTCTCACACAAACCTCCTCCTGGCATCCCGCTCTTAATAGGTAAGACTTCACAATGAATATGGATGAATCTTCTTAACACATTTGTTCATCCTCTTAGTAAGGTAATCCTTTTTTTTTTTTTTTTTTTTTTTTTTATTAAGTTATCCGTAGAGCCTGTTAGAGAAAAGCATTTTTTACCACAGTACGGAAAATCCAAGTGGTGGCTTTATCCAAGGCTTCAAGTAAAATCGTGAAATAATTTTTTTTAATCATTTTTGATATCCCAGCATTGCAAGAGAATAACCCAGCCTTTCTTAACTGGCACATCGGATGGAATCAGAAGGCTAAGTTGGCATAAGCCATTCTAAGGAGAGTTCAAGAAAAATATTTACTGTGTTTTCTTTACTTGATACCCACTTGTGAGCATATAAAGGACTGGCCTTTGTACACTCAGTTTACAGGAACAACAGGCTCGGATAGAGAATAGTTAGGAGGCTTGTCGCCTGTGGCTCAACAGGCTAAGGCGCCAGCCACGTACACCTGAGCTGGCAGGTTCGAATCCAGCCTGGGCCGCCAAACAACAATGATGGCTGCAACCAAAAAAAAAAAAAAAACGGCCGGGCGTTGTGGTCGGCACCTGTAGTCCCAGCTACTTGGGAGGCAGAGGCAAGAGACTCGCTTGAGCCCAGGAATTGGAGGTTGCTGTGAGCTGTGATGCTACAGCACTCTTATCCAGGGTGACAGCTTGAGACTCTGTCTCAAAAAAAAAAAAAAGAGAGAGAGAATAGTTAGGAGAGGCTCACTGGTTAGGCAGGCCCACCTGTCTATGCATTGCATGTTGCCAGCTGGTACCCTGCTGATGGGAGAGACAGGCCTGCAGCTTGCCGAGCTGGCTCACTTATCTCCCTGGGCCTTTCTGCCTCTCTGCTTTTGGAAATGGTTGAAAGTCAGAATCAAAGAATATGTTGTCCAGTCCTCTACATATTAGGAAGTGCAGAATTCTTGCTGTTAGCCATGCTTGTGTTAAAGAGGATCCTTTATCTCTCGTTTTGGAACCCCATCTTGAACGCCGGCTTGGAGTTCAAAAGGAAGCAATTGTTTTAGTAAACTAGTTGCTGTGTGTCTTTTCTGTTGTGCTCAGCTTACAGTTATAGAGGACCTCAGGATTTCAATTCTTTTGTCCTCGAGCAGCATGAATATACAGGTAAAATATTTCCAAAGTGTCATGGTAAGTAACACGTGATTGCATCCGTGCCTGTCTAGGTAATGTAGACCGAGCTAGGTTAGCCACACTTTGCAATGAATGAACTTCATAAATTTAACCCATATGACCTTAACTTTTCCCCCAAACCAAAAGTTGATTCTGAACTTTGCTGTGTTGTTCATGGCTTTTGGTTTGGTGGTACTTGGCTATGCTAACGTGTATGACATGACACGTTGTCACCAGCTGCAAGCTTTCTCCATCAGCCACCTAGTTTCTGACCTGCTATCTATCATGTAGACTCTTAACAAGCTTACTGCTGAAATGCAGAGTTTGCTGGTCAGTGAATTGAAAGATGCAATGGCAAGCCATCTTCATTTGTCACCACGTGCTTGTACCAGTTTAGTGCCTGCACCATAATGTCCTCTGCTGTATTCCAGAGCCAACATGCCATCTCCCAGCAGTATCAAAGGTACTGCCAGCTTTCCGAGAGAGCCCCAGTGGGAGATTAATGCGGCAGGATCCAGTGGTTCATTTGTCTCCAAACAAACAAGGACATGTAAGTTAACTTATAAAAATACTAGATTTCTAGCAATGTACCTTCCTTGCAAAATGAAAATCTTCTCTCCTCTCCTCTGCATGGTCCAAGAGGAAGCCATCCTGGCAATGTTGGCGTCTGCTGCCATGGCCGTGTAATTTCTACTACCGTGGCTCTGGGGACGCTTTGAGATAAATCGTAATAATTCCTCTTTGGCTCCTGCCATCCTCATAGATCTGGGTTTCAGATCATTTAATTCAGTCACTAACAATCCGAAAATGTTAGGAACAGAAATATGCTAGAAATAAATGTATATTTGCTTACACAATTACAACCATGAGATATGGTTGGAGAACAAGTTCAAAGGACAGCTTCCTATATACCTCCCACTGCTTCTCTTCTCTTGCCTAGCTACACACCTTTTACCCTTTTATCATAATAATAAACAATTCACAGTCACTTACAGGTAGAAACAGGAACACCAGGTTATCATTCTCCATCCCCCCTTTTACCAATGTAGTTGATTTCCTGGCCCTGTCTGTTTACCAACTTGTGTATCCCTGTCATTGTGAGGAAATACTGTATGTCATGTTCACTAACTTATAAGATGCTCACAGAACTTCTAATGAGAAGGCTCACGTAAGTTTTGCCCTAGAGAAATGAATATTGAAGTTGAGAAAATGAGAGTGAGCACATCCTACACTTGGTAGAGAGATTTACTAAGGAAATATGATACTGTTGAATTTGTAAATAATAGATTATACCAATAGATCTGTGAATTTCTTCTCCTTCATGAATATAATTTTTATAGTGATCACATGGTAAAATAATACTTTGGACAGATGAGGTTAAATAAAAATTAATTTCACTAGGTTTTTTTTGTTTGTTTCTTTTTGAGACAGAGTCTCACTTTGTCGTCCTTGGTAGAGTGCCGTGGCGTAATAGCTCCAGCAACCTCAGACTCTTGGGCTCACATGATTCCCTTGCCTCTTTTTTTTCATTTTTAGTAGAGACCAGGGTCTCAGTCTTGCTCAGGCTGGTTTCAAACTCGTGAGCTCAAGCAATCCACCTACCTCGGCCTCCCAGAGTGCTAAGATTACAGGTGTGAGCTACCCACACCTAGCCCTGGGGTTTTTCTTAACTTATTGAAATGTTAACTACCAGAAAATTTGAAATTATATGTATATATGGTATGTATTATGTTTGTATAGAAATCTGTTACCTACTCTGTATTCTAAATAATCTCAATTTAAACCAGCCACATTAAAAGAACTGAATAGCTACATATGGCTAAGGGCTCCCAGATTCTACAGTACAGACCCAGAGCTAAAGAAGATCTGCCCTATCAAAAATCAATGAAAGCTTAATAACACCACTGTATACATTGTTATTGAGAAAAAGTAGAGCAGTGTTTTTCAACCTTTTTTTACCTCACAGCACACTTGAAACTGTAGGGCGGCTCATGCATATAATCCTAACATTCTGAGGCCTTGGAGGGTGGATTGCTTGAGCCCAATAGTTTGAGGTTGCTGTGAGCTATGACCTCACAGCACTCTACCTAAGGCAACAAAGTGAGATTCTGTCTTTAAAAAAAAAAGAAAAAACTTCTGCGACACCCTTAAATTATGTTGATCAAAAAAAAAAAAAAAAAAGGATATACATACTGTGCTGCTTTGATCTCCTTTTGAAATAATTTAACTAATAAGGCTGAGCATCGTGTCTCAGACCTGTAATCCCAGCACTCTTGGGAGGCTGAGGAGGGTGGATCGCTTCAGCTCTCACGAGTTCAAGACCAGCTTGAGCAAGACCCCGTCTGTAAAAAAAAATAGCTGGGTGATGGCAGGTGCCTATAGTCCCAGCTACTTGGAGGCTGAAGCAAGAGGATTGCTTAAGCTCAAGAGTTTGAGTTTGCCGTGAGCTATGACACCATGGCACTGTACCAGAGGCCTTGTCTCAACTAAAAAAAATTTTGTATGTGTGCCACACTTAAGATTCTTTCAGGTACACCAGTTGAAAATCACTGCTTTAGAAGATGCAGGAAATTGTCTTCACTCCTACAATGATTTGTATGTTACCTGTGATCTACTGATTGTATGTAACCTCTGTAAACTAACAGGGGTTGATCCCCCCCCCACCCCCCAAGGGAGATGAAATTGGCATGTCTTGACTCAGCCCCTACCTCTGGCCAGTGAAGAGCAGACCCATTCCTTCATGGAAAGACATACAGACACAAGACACACACACACACACACACACACAAAAGCCCTTCTCTTTTTTTTTTCTTAATCTCCAGAAAGTATCTAGACTTCCTGCTTCCCTCCTATATAAGTTATTACTTTCCTCAGATATCTTTAAAAATCTTATAACTTTGGTAACCTCTATAAAATGTTCTTTTTTTTTTTTTTTTTTTTTGAGACCTAGTCTCAGTATGTCGCCCTCAGTAGAGTGCTGTGGCGTCACAGCTCACAGCAACCTCCAACTCCTGGACTTAAGCAATTCTCTTGCCTCAGCTTGCCAAGAAGCTGGGACTACAGGTGCCCACAACAACGCCCAGCTATATAAAATGTTCTTTCTAAGCACATAAGCTACTATGTAGAAAGAGTTCTATACACATTTTTAAATTGAGATATTAATCACAACCCATAATATTCACCCATTTAAGTGTATAGTTTAGTGAGTGTTGGCATATTTGCCGAGTTATACAACCAGCACCACAATCTCATTCTAAAACTTCTTCATACCACCCCTATTTCCTAGCTCCTCTATGAGACAACCACCAATGTACTTTGCTCTGTCTGGATTTGTCTTTTCTGGAGATTTCATGTGAAGGACATTACACAGCGTGGCCTTTTCTGTCTGGCTGCTTTTACTGATCATGTTTTTAATAGCCATCCATGTTGCAGCACGAATCAGTACTTCTTTTTCACGACTGAATGATGGTCCATTGCATGGACATACCCTAGTCTTCTAATCCATTTATCAGTTGATGGACATGGGGTTATTTCCAATTTCCAGGTATTATGAATAATATTACCATAAATATTCATATACAAGTTTGTGTGTGAATACATGTGTTCGTTTCTCTTGGGAATATACCAAGAGTTGTGTAGCAGTGTTTTCCCCCAGTGGCCACCACCCTGTCCTTACTCTCCACCTTTTTGTTTGTAACCATCCCAGTGCATGCAGTGGTTTCATGGTTTTGATTTGTATTTCCCAAATGACTAAGGATACTAAACATCTTTTCATGTATTTGTTGAAAATGTATATGTCCTCTTTGGAGAATTTCAAATGTTTGTCCCTTTGGTTAATGAGATTATTTGAAACACAATTTTTTTTTTGAGACAGAGTGTCACTATGTCACCCTCAGTAGTGTGCCATGGTGTCACAGCTTACAGCAACCTCAAATTCCTGGGCTCAAGCAATTCTCTTGCCTCAGCCTCCCCAGTTGCTGGGACTACAGGTGGCCTGCCACAACACCCGGCTATTTTTAGAGACGAGGTCTTGTTCCTGCTCAGGCAATCCACCCGCCTCTGCCTCCCAAGTGCTAGGATTACAGGTGTGAGCTACCTGAGCCACTGTGCCCACCTGAAACTCACAAGTTTTTAATTTTTATGAAAACCAGTTTATTTTTTGCTTTTGTTTCTTATGTTTTTAGTGTCATATTTTAGAAACCATTGTATAACTTCAGTAGGTTTAAGTCATGGAGACTTACACCTGTTTTTGCCAAGAGTTTTGTGGCTTTAGCCCTTATGTTTAGATCTTTGATCCTTTCTGATTCGTTTTTCTATGTGGTAAGGATCCAGCTTCATTCTTTTTTGCATGTGGATATTCAGTTCTTTCAGCACCATAGTAAGACTAATTTTTTTTCCCCATTGAATTACCTTGGCACCTCTGTACAACTGTACAAATTTTACCTCTAAGAAGGCTGTCTCCTAAACAAATGTTAATTGAGGAAGCAAAACAAGATCTCAGGGAGTCTTTTATTTATTTATTTATTTATTTTGAGACAGAACCTCAAGCTGTCACCCTGGATAGAATGCTGTGGCATCACAGCTCACAGCAACCTCCAAATTCCTGGGCTCAAGTGAGTCTCCTGCCTCCGCCTCCCAAGTAGCTGGGACTACAGGCGCCCGCCACAACGCCCGGCCATTTTTTTTTTTTTTGGTTACAGCCATCATTGTTGTTTGGTGGGTCTGGGCTGGATTCGAACCCACCAGCTCAGGTGTACTTGGCTGGCGCCTTAGCCCGTTGAGCCACAGGCACCTAGCCATCTGGGAGTCTTTTAAATGTATTCAGCCTTTATAGTTACCTAAGCAAGTAAGCCTTTTAGAATCAAGCATACTTTCTATTTATAAGATCTTTGGAAATGTCATTTCCTTTCTATTTTATAGTATTAAAGACTTTAATGACAATCTAGATTTTTTCCCTGATTAAAATGATCTCAATACTGTTGACACTTTGGCCTAAGTCAAATAATGAAAAATGGATTTGGAAAAAAAAATCCCAGCACTTCTGAGTGGGCCAGAGTCACAGAGGCTCCAGGTACCCCTGCCTTACTTTGAATTGTCATTGTTGGGGCTTCAGTGCCTTGACCCTGTAACTGGACACAAGTGAGTGTCATTCCTGGTGTTCGGAAGCAGAACTGCCCTTGAGTAAACCCTGCTTCCCTTACAGTCTGACAGCCACTACTCCAGCCACTCCAGCAGCAACACCCTCTCCAGCAACGCCTCGAGCGCACACAGTGACGAGAAGTGGTACGACGGGGACCACACAGAGTCCGAGCTCAACAGCTACAACTATCTGCAGGGCACCTCCGCTGACAGTGGCATCGACACCACCTCCTATGGCCCCAGCCACGGCAGCACGGCCTCCCTGGGGGCCGCCACATCGTCACCTCGCTCAGGCCCAGGCAAGGAGAAAGTGGCACCCCTGTGGCACAGCTCCAGTGAAGTGATCTCCATGGCCGATCGGACTTTGGACGCAGAGAGCCATGGCATGGACCGGAAAGCAGAGTCCTCCCTGAGCTTGGATATCCACAGCAAGAGCCCAGCTGGCCCGAACCCTCTGACGAGGGAGAACAGCACGTTCAGTATAAACGACGCTGCTTCCCACACAAGGTAACTGCCCTCCCTGCACCTCCGCGCCGCCCAGGCCCCAGTCCAGCTTCCTGGCCTCATCCCACTGACTTTGCTATTGTAGAAGGAAAGGAGGTTTTCATACAGACCCCAAAATATACACGCGTTTTAAGAGCTACTGTCTGTGTATTCCGTTTCAAGGTTGAAGGTCCCATTACTGGTCAAGCCCACCCGGACATGCTGCACACATTCAGGGTACCTGTGACCTGTTCTCTCTAAAAGTGTACAGAATGATTGATTTTACTTCCAGTAATATTGCTTAAAATATGTATACATTTTTTTCAGCCCCTCCAGTATGTATGTGTTGAATACCTTTTATTTACTAACAAAATATTTTAGATCTACAATCCTAATGTATTATTTTACCCTATGAAAAAAATTGCAGATTTTTTAAACTTATATTTGACCTTTTTAAAATTTCCTGTGTACCACAACTGAGCAAATTTGGTAATTTTATCTTTGACCTAGTGATAAGAATATATACTAGGAGAACCTTTTGAAGATATTTAAAAAATCTTGAGGAGATTTTTAAAAGAGAAGCGTCTCTCCCAAGATGAGCCACATTATTTACAATGCTGAGCGCAGCCTTACACTGCCTCTGTGAAAACGTCACTTCCCCTGAGGTTTGGGTGGTAATATTTTTTTTTCAGTAATTGGCTTCTCACAGTGATGTGTTGAAGGTGGAGTGTCCGATAGAAAAGTGTATCTAAAATTAGCCACAGCCCGTCTACCTTTCAGAATTAGAAAGTACACATTCCCCTGTATCCTTAGAGATCACTCCAGTAAACAAAATAAATACTATTTTTCATTTCCTCTTTTGGATTTGAGCACGAACCCCAAGTATGAAAAGATTTTTTTTTCTTTTTTGCAGTTTTTGGCCGGGCCAGGTTTGAACCCGCCACCTCCAGTATATGGGGCCGGCACCCTACCCTTTGAGCCACAGGCGCTGCTCTGAAAAGATTTCTTACAGGGAGGAAACATTCTTGTGCTGTCTCCTTAGGCCTGTTAATGTTCTGGTGGTTTCTCCTTTTACTTCTCATTGTTGTCAGTCACAGATCAACTTGTGTGATAGCGTCTCACCTCGCTGTCTTTTGGGTCTTTGTTATTCTTCCGCCCAAAAGAAAAATACTAGAGAGGCTTAATTTAGTTTTACTTGTCAAATAGGAACCCAGGCACCATCGTCTGGCAGCAGAGGACATCCTACATTTAATGTGGTTTCATGTGGCCAGTGAATACTCAGCTTTCTCTTAGCACCTGTATTCTTGCTGATAAGATTACTGAGCTTCCCTTCCTTTAAACTTTGAGGCTCTGCGGTATGAAGCATTTCACAGTTTTGTTTCTGTTCACTGCAGATGTGTTGTGATAGATCTGGAAACTCCACGGCCCCCAAGCAAAACTGAAATTGGGGAAATAGTATCCATATTCTTCAGTACCAGGCATCCTGTTACTATTCCACAATTCAGAAAATAGAACATTTGGTTCACATGGTGTAAGAGATGTGTTTAGAAAATTAGGACAGAAAGCTGGGCGTCACATGTCATGATGTAGAATTAGATAACACAGAATTGTGACACCTGCTTACTCCTTTTGGTACATCCCCTTCTCACTACCTGTAGACTGTGCATGCACTTAGAACATTTTTCAAATCAGAGGAGTTTCTCTGTGGTTTCTAGATTTCGTTTGACTCCTATTTCTTTGGTTTTCAATTCTTCATTTCGAAAAGAGAATATTTTTTTTTAAGAGTGGCATTTCATCTAAAGATGTAGCTCTGGTTTACTTTGATGGCAGAAGTAGGTTATGGAGGTCTTGTCTCAAATGAGTAAGGTTGGAAAGGGCTGGGCCCCTGAAGCCAAAGCACAAGACCTCTGGCTGTGCCATTATCTGACAAATCCCTGTGGATTTGCAAAGCTCCCCAAAAAGTAAGCACCTGGGTTTGCATTATCTGAATGTGCTGACTGGAGCTGCCTGAAGGCCTCAAAGGATTGTCTCAATTTTCTGCTTCAAACTGGCCATGCAGAATCATTGAAGTCATTGTTTAGAAATAACTCCTATTGAAAGTCAAACCTAACAGAGAGAAGAATGTAGCCTTTCGGGCTTCCCACCCACTGATAGGATGAGTCACATTTGCTTCCAGACTCTGATAAATGGAGATGCTTCAGGACCTCAGTCTGTTGATCTTGGCAGAGTGAGTCGGATAATCAGAGCTTCAGGGGCTTGCCTTTTCTGGAGGAAGGGGGATCTAGCCACCAAATACACATTGCTGGAGAAACTAAAATCACAGCAAATTAGAGTGTTTGTGTCCTCAAGAGACAGGAACAGCAATTAATGTGGAGATCTCTTGACAGTGCATAAAAGAGCTTGTACCTGGGACTTGGTGACAAAATCTAAATTACAGTGATTAAGTTTCTCTGCGTTCTTTCTGGCTGGGCTCTGTTCCTACCCTCTCTCTCCTCCAGTCTCCCTGTCAGTGTCTATGCAGGGTTTTGTGGTCCTCCCATCTGAACTGCGTTAATGTAGGTTGGTAATTACATAGAGTTGTTGTATTTGAATGTGATTAAGAGGACCCATACCCACTGATAACTTTCTACTATTCAAAAAGGTCTATTAATTGTTCTTGTGTTGCTCCCTGGAGAGAGAAAGAGAGAGAGAAGCTTAGAAGTTTTGGGAGAAGTTTTAACATTCTTTTTTTATAATAGCTATTTCACTTTTAGATCTTAACATGAACCACTCAAAGAAAATGATTTATGGTGAGCATAACACCATAGGTGAAGATAGTTCTAATTTTAATACATTCTTACCAGCTGGATTCATTTTTTCGTAGCATTCTGGCCTTGGCAGTAGGGAGTGCCGGTTGGGGTGGCAAATAAGCACCTCCTCAGTCAGTGCAAGGTGCTCTGTCCTGCTGACCAGTGCTGTTTCTGACCTGCAGTCCTACTTAAGACCACAGATGGTAAAGCTAAAAGCCACACCTTGTCCTTGCACAGGCTCATCTCTTCACTGCCCTCTCTCGTCCGGTCTCCACCTTGCTTCCCTTGGGTCCTGGCAGTGCTCTGTCGCCCATGTGATTGTTTCACACCTTCCCTGCGCCCAGCACAAGCGAGTTTCTCATCCAGTATGCTGCTCCTGAGCACCTTTGCCAAGCGCCTGCCACCACGAACATTATAGATGGGCGCTGGGCACATTCTGATGAGCAAATAGGAAGAAATTCTACTTTACTGTTCCTGCTTGTTTCAGCTGATGACTCAAGGCTGCTACTAATAAAACAGTTCAAGTCATTTAAGTCCTTACCTCCTGACTCTTGTAGACAACCACCACTGCATTTCAAAGGTTACTGTACAGACGCATCCCTATTCGTACAGAGCTGAAACGCTTCTGTGTGTAGGTGTGGATATAAGAGTGTACATGAAGTCCTGGTACAGCGTGAATTTCGAGTAAAGTCATTTCTATGTAAAAGTCTTTAAATTCTGCAAAGTGTGACAAGGAAGAACTTTCTAAGAGCTTATAGGCAAATATCAGCCAGGATCTGGATTATGTATGTTAGCCAGTGTCTTGACATTCACTAGAGTTGCTAATTAAAGACCAGGAAAAATGCCTGCCCTCAGCTGTCAGTACAATTCAATTGCATGCATATACTTTTTCTGGTTGACCTAATAAATTAACCAGCCAGGCCAGAAACGCTGTGTGTTTCTTCCAAGCAGAGAAAGAAGGGCTTTCTTACCTATAGTTTCCTGGGCCGTCTGTCTGCATATCAGAGCTGGTGTGTTTAAATCGTGTTCTCTGTGCCCTCTTTGCCATCCTATATATGTGAAAAAGATGCCTGCCTGCTTTCTTTGTTTGGAAATTATTCAGTTGTCTGTAACGTTTTCCTCTCTAAATGTTTTAGGCCTGGAACTTTTGTTGTTGTTGTTACTACCAGTTGGCTCTCTTCTAAATATTTTTTTCTTAAGGTTAGAATATTATTTTTCTAAGTATTACAGAATAATTCAGAATTCAAAAGTTCAACCTGTAAAAAACTAGAATTTCTCTTAAAAGATGTGATTCAGCTCCATTTGCCTTAACTTCATAGTTGGGTGTGGAACTTTATAGTTGGTAATTTTCGTCTCTTGGTCCTGCACCTAAGGAAGATTCAGGACTGTGTTGAATTTTGCTTTCATGTGATAGAACTCCAGGTAATCTGCTCTCAGCTATCTTGCTGTGTCTCTTCCAGTTTTATGGGGGTGGGTGGTTATTTTATTTGAAACTGTAGTTTTAGTAACCTCAGAGACCAAAAAATAGAACCACACTGTCGTTGACATTTCAAGTGAACATTAAGAAAATGCATCCTCTCTCGAGCCGCGGATATTTGATGCAGAATTCACCAAGGAAACGTTTGTCGTGACTTTGTTCTGTGAGGCAGCTAATCCACTCATGCAGGTGATATGATAAGCCCAGATTCTCCAAATCTTGTTGTTACCAGAATTTCGCTCTTCAGTAGGTCCTTGGTCTCCGGGATTCAAGGAATGAACCCACAGACCACAGATTAGCAGCAAGACAAGACTTTATTAGAAAGGAACACGAAAGAAATAAAAGGCCCCAGAGCTTCTGGCAGGGGGAAAGAACTAACTGGGGAGTCTCTAAGTGGGATCTTTTCTCTAGGGGTGATAGGTCTTGAGATTTACGCTTGGCCAGGACTTGGCAAATAGAAACACGTTTTCATCGTTAATGAGTGTTATCGACAAAGGAATGAGAGCAGTGCCTCCCGGTCGAGGTGTTCCCTTCATGAACTTGCCCACGCCTAGGAAAACTGGGGTCCCCGGTCCAGCCTTAAATGGGGGAACCCTGTGTCACTGTTAAATCATAAGTCCGAAGGATTCAGAAAGTGTAGAGACTTCGTTCTTTGTCATATGTAAAGCATCCTACCAGGATGAGAGTTTATATAACTGCTTTATTCGTACACAAAAGAGAAAGCCACCTCAAAAGGAGCAATCTCGCCCCCTTTGTGAGGAGGCAACAGGTTCTCTCCCTGCTCCGGAGTTTGTCCCACTCCTCCAGCTGCGGCTTAAATACACAGCTAGGAGGGAATGAAAGTTTGGTATTTTTTTCTGAGCTGAGTCTTTTCTCAGCTGTGGTTAGCTGTATTTGCCTTAACCTCGCTGTTAGATATGGATCATGGACTATAAAACGTTTAATAAAGAAAAAGAAAGGAAAGAAAGTAATTTTGTCGCAACCCTCCACCTGCAGGCAAGTTGAGAGAGAAGCGAGGAAAACAGACTTACAGCCTGAGATCCAGGAGCAAGTCTGGGTTCTGCCGTGGACTGTCTGTGTGGCCATTGGCCGTCCACACCCTCTCGCCCAGCTGTCCCTCAGCTGCAGTCTAGGAGATGGCATGTTGGCTCTAGAATACAGCAGAGGACGTAATGGTGCTGGCACTAAACCAGGTACAAGCACATGGTGACAAACCAAGATGGCTTGCCACTGCATCTTTTGGTTCACTGACCAGCAAACCCTGCATTTTAGCAGTAAGCTTAAGAGTCTACACGATAGACAGCAGGTCAGAAACTAAACAGCTGATGGATGGAGCTTACAGTAGTTTCAATGGGTCACATGGCCAAGTACCACCAAACCAAAGGCTTGGTACACATCATAGTGACTGATTTTTATGTTTGTTGAAGATAAAAAAGAGCTCTCAAATGTATTGGAAAACTGAAAATGTCCTTTTAAGACCAAAGGTTTTCATCATTTCCTTTTTTAAGCTCTTCATCACCTACCTTAATGAAGTTACTTTTCCTTCAACAAATATATTGTTATGGGTGAGATAAGGACCAACCTCTCAAGTTAGGAGTTCAAAAAGGAGTCTTTTATTAACCGCAACTGCGGGGCTGTCTCAGCAAAGTCTAAAGCAGACAAAGTGAGAGAGCATTGAGCGGTCTGACGTTGGGGAGGTTATAGTCTGAAAGTTGGCAAAGGGACAAACAGGTGAGCTAAAAGTTGGCAAAAGAAGCAAAAAGCAAGTACTGGGTCATGATGACCCCTTTTACAGAAGCGAACCTTGCAATTTAACAGATTAATAAAGGTCACATAAAGCAAATCTGGCAATTAGCAAATAAGTAAAACAATTTGTCACAGCACTTAGCTTGTTAGCTGTCATCATGACAGTTCTTGGCCCATTAGTTCTTACCTTGTTCTGTTCCAGCCCGATCTGGATCCATCTAAGAGTATTTGTGCCTGTCATCATTTCAGAGTTATGGTATTCTCATCTTTTAGCCCCCTGGTGCAAGCCAATGGTGGGCGGTATCCATCTTATGGGGGTGAAAAGGCTGCTGGCACCCAGCTCAGTATGTCTCCCCCAGCTTCTGTAACTGTTCTTGTGTTTCTCTTTTCAAGCTTTCTGCTTTATTTTCTTTATTGTTTTTAGATGCCACACCTGAGCGTGACACCCTTCTCAACTACACCCAACAAAGTACTATTCATAGATAACTTGTTAGCTCTATTAAATGGCAGACTGAGCTTGTGGTCCACAGTGGTCCCCAAGGCCTCTTCTGTTATCTGTCTTGCACTCATTGCTCTATGCTGTGTGTATTAATATGCCCATGTACTTGCTAAATATCTGCTTCTTATACACGTGGATAGACAATTTTTCTTTATTGTATTCGTTTGGATATCCCCTTTGCCAACCTAATCATTCCTACTTCTTGTCTGTTTTCTGCTTAATCCTTTGGAATTAGTGTCTCGTGAAGCTCTGCTAACTGGTAGAGCCTCATATTGACTATAGTACAGAATCAGCTGGGGTTGAACACAGCGGGAAGAGCCCTTCTTCATTCCTCCTATTATCTGTCACCCAAAGGCTTATTTGTACAAGCAGTTGCAGGAAACCCAGTCAGCTCTCCTCTCTTTGGTATTAAGCCAGCATTCAGCCCTGCCCAGATTTTGCCACAGCTCTTTGACAGGTGACTACTTGCTGTTCTCCCTCTCCTGAAAATATCATCCTTTGCAGGCATAGCCTGTCTAAAACCCATCCCTCTGTGTCATGCCTGAGTAGTAAATGACGTCTTCGGCAGCTTCCTACAGCACCGAAAATGGCCAGTAGACACATTTCACAGGACGATGCAGGAATTCACAACTCTCCCCAACTCTCATAGGTGTGGTATGCAGGGATAGGGTTCATGACCTTCAGGCTCCTCTGTAGAGCAGCCCCCTCTGTGAATAGCACCTTGGTGCATGTCACTTATCCGGCACCCCCTCTTATAAAATTCCACCATGGCTGGGCTGTGCAGTAACCAGGTGGCAGCACATGTGGTCCATGGTTTCATATGAGCATCAGGTCAAGGTGAGAAGTTTGGACGGACTCAGAGTCCAAGACCGTCAGGTACCCCATTGCTTCTTACCCTCTTTTTATATAAGGTACTACACATCCATGTATACCCTTTCTTCCTTTCCAGAATTCATGTCCCAGCATGGCCAAGCAGAATCTAAGGTTGTTCCACTTCTAGGAAACGTAAAGTGCCTGTAATTTGCATGAAAATTAAAATTAGTTGTCTGTTATAGGGGCACTCTGACTCTAAATTTTGAGTGGTTCCGGTTTGGCTGTGCTCGCGGTTAAACTCCCTGTTTATACAGTGAAGAAAGTGACAGATACTGCAGTCGATTGCAGTTGTCACTTCCTAATATATCCCCTCTTTTTGTTGCATATTGTATGTTCATGACTTCCTTGAACAACTCCTATAGAGAGATTTAACTCTCCACGGTAAAATGCAAATCCAGCCTGTTGGATTAACATGAACAGGTAGTGAGACAGGCCTGCCCCACAGTGCCCCTTAAAAAGCATGAAGCTGATTGCATGTTAGTTGTTTTATGATTAAACCCTCTTCAGAGATTCTTAGGTGAAGTATCAGAGTGCAGGACTTTCAAGGTGGGCCCAAGGTCAGCAGATCGGTCAGCTTCAAGGAGCCCCATCCGCCACTGGGCCGAGGGTCAGACCCATGTTACAGTGGCAAGTATTGGGACTATGTAGTCATTCTTAAACTCTAGAAAACGTGAGAATCCTTTGGAATTTTATTAAAATACACATTTCTGGGGCTCTAGAAAATCTGATGAGAGTCCAAGACTCTGTTTACATCAGCACCTGCACGTGGCACAGCTCAAGAAACATGGCTTCACCTTCTTGGACAATATGAAATTGGATTTTGACTAAGTCATAACAATGTGAATAATTCCACTGGGTTTCAGAGTAGGTCTCAGTTGTTGTGGTTTTGGCAAATCTCCCAGGCATCACCCCAGCTCTATTAAATGAAAACATCTAGGGTTAAGACACAGGAAAGGATGTTTTAGAAGAACTCCCAGGTGATGGTCTTATGTCCACTGAATTCAAAGTGAAGTGCACTAAAGTACTCACCATATTCCACGTGGTCAATTCTGTACGTTATGGAAGGAAGAGACACCCGTGAATTACTCATTTGTTTCTGCTTGTGCTGTTTGTTCCTAAATCTAATCAGTTGTTAAGGCTGTCTTGATTATAACTATTAGTGAACAAAAGTACACTGACATTTCACACCTGGAAACTAATATCAGCCCATCTCGTTCACAGATAAAACCAATAATCAGGGTCAGTGGTCTTATTTAAGCAATTATCCTTTTAAGGATACACTTGTAAACAGAAGAATCATTTGCAGATTTAATTATTTCTTGCAGTAAAAATAAAGCATCATCTAGTTTCAAATACAATATGAGTAAAAATTCACTATCATCATCTCTACCTCCTTCCATTTAAGATGGATAAATAATTTACCTTGATTTGACAATTTCTGTCATCAAATATTGTCTACAATTGCCAGGGTCTGTTTTAGGCATGGGGAATATAATGAAAAAGTGAATAAAGACAAAAATCTCAGCCCTCACGAAGCTTACGTTTAAACGGGAGACAGATGATAAACAGGGTGAAGAAATTTGATATGTAGTGTCTACACAGTGACAAATGCTAAGGAGAAATGATTTGTTTAATAGGCATTTTAGTGGGAGTCTGCTGTGCTCCTGGCATTGTTAGATATATACACACACACAAAACCTGCTTCAGAGAGCTTTTAATTTAGTACAGTTTACTGAATGCTTCTCAGAGAAATGATGGCAATGATTAAATTCATACAGAAAGGAACGCGCTCCCCAACCGTATGCTCCGTGAGAGTTGCTCTCACCTTGGCCGTCTCAGAACCTGTTCTTCAAACGTCCCTCTTGTGGAGTACATGCGTTACAGCTAAAACCAGCATGGCTGTTTCACACAACATGGAGGAATGATTTGTGAATTAATGACAATACACTTTACTTTCTAGTCTCTTGGCTAATTATTTCTATTTTGACAAAACTTTAGTGTTTGAAAGCACCTACGTTTTGAATACCAGTGTTAATCATATCAAGATACTTGATGGTGATGAATGTTACATGTGGCGATTCAAGTGTACCTCTGGTACAGTGGTTTTCCAAGTGTAGGTTACAAACCACGGTATTTTCTGGGAAAGTGTTAGAACTGCAAATTCTTTTTGCCCTCGCCAACCCCCATCTCACCTGCTGGGGGGCCTGGCAATCTGTCTTTTAACATACTAAAGTCTGAGAACCAGCACCAGCAGTTCAAACCCCTGCGTTCATGTGTGGATACTAATGAAGGCAGTTAAAGCAAGCACCTAGAGAACCCTAGACCATCATTCTTGAATCTGCTTCAGACACTGTCCAGGGTGGAGGCTTAGGACTTCACGTCTCTGTTGTAAGTGTGTATCAGGAAGAGAGAGTCTGGTTAAAAAGAATTTGCAAACCAAAGATTAGATCTTAGCCCTTAGAAACTGCAAGTGGTCACCAGCCCACCGTATTGTTTAAACTGTGCCACAGGCTCCTGTCCTCTGACATTTCAGAAACACCTTTCCGTAGATGATCCCAGTGTTAATGCACGTGGCTGTGAATCAGGGCCTGCTGCCTCCACGAGCTCGACTGCCTCTGTGTGTGTCTCTCCTAGCTTCCTTCTTTCTTTGCTTCACCTTCCTACTCTCAGCATCCTTTTCATAACACAAGTAATATGGTTTTTGTTCTCACTGATTTAACATCCTACGTTTACAGAAAAATTTTGCTTTCCTTTTTCTCAATTTTAGAAGCAAATACATGAGATGTTTGTTATCAAGAGCTAAGTGTGCATTGCTTTTAAATTGATGCTGCCCTTTGAGGTTTTGTGAGGGAGGGCTTATTTCTTACTCTTATTGGAGAAATTTTTCCAGGGAAAATTTATTACAAGGATTAAAATAAGAGTAGTCATTTTTATATTGTGGGTTTTGCAAGGTTTCAGCCAAGTTCCTCCCTCTTACAAAAATGACGTAGATGATTGTATTGGGGCCCATGAGTATGGAAAACCCTCCAGATCATCTTAGCTCTGTCTCCGTCTTCCCCTCCCCCTCCCCCCCCAGCAGAGTCTCACGGACCGACCGAGACTTCTTTCTGGTCATTTACTTTTGCTTTCTTTGTAGGTGTGTTTTTATTGACAGCTAACATACATATAGAAAAAGGTACAGGCTATATAAGTGTATATCCAGATACATTTTCACACCCATGTGAATCATTACCCAGGTCAAAACTCAGAACATTACCCAGGTCCCAACACCACTCCTCACCCCCCCCCCCCATTCCTTCCCCAGCACCTGCACCTCCTCACCAAGATGAATGCAATCCTGAATCCTAAAATCTTAGACTCATTTTACCTGTTTCTGGACTTTCCAAAGATGGAACCGTATCATATGTATTATTTCGTGTCTGATGCCAGCCTTACATTGGTGAAATTTATTTGAGTATTGCAGGCAGCACCAGTTTACTTCCATTGCTGTACTGTGTCTCCACTGTGAGAACATCCCAAACCCACCACCCACTCTACTGCTCGTGAACATTTGATCAAACATTTGGATTGTTTCCGGTTGGGGCTATTACAAATTCTTGTATTCGTCCTTTGGTACACATAGGTATACACTTCTTTTGAGTTTCTAGGAATAAAATACCCACACCATATGATAGACAAGTGTTCAGCTTTACTGGTTTTCCAAAGTGGTTGTAACAAGTGTCACTCTAAACAGCAGAGCATCAGAATTCCACTTGCTTCCCATCCTTTCTGGCGCTTGAAATTCTGTCTAATTTAGCCATTCTGCTGAGTGTGGAATGGACACTCATTGTGATTTTAATTTTCATTTGTCTGATATCTGATGATGTTGAACACCAATGTTTATTGGTCTTTTAGGTGCCCTCTTTTGTGAAATACCTTTGAAGTCGGTACCAGTTTTTATTTTGGGCTGTCTGTCTCATTGGCGTCTAGGAGTTAGTTCTGCATTCTGGGTTGGGGCCTGCTGCTAGATGTGTATTTTGCACATATTCTCCTACTCTGTGTCTTCTGATGAATAGAAGCTCTCAATTTTAATGCGGTTCAGTCCTTTTTTTTTTTGATCCTATTAAAGTGACATCTGCCTCTATCATACAGATGTTGTATAGTCCAGGATTTTTTGTTTTTCCCCTGACATAGGGTCTTATTCTGTCACCCAGGCAAGAGTGCAATAATGTCATCATAGCTCACTGCAGCCTCAAACTCTGGGGCTCAAGATATCTCCTGCCTCAGCTTTCTGAGCAGCTGGGACTACAGGCATGTGCCACCATGCCTGGCTAATTTTTCTTTTTCTTTTTTTTTAAGTCTGTCTTACTCTGTCACCCTGGATAGAATGCTGTGGCATCATAGTTCACAGCAGCCTCAAACTCTTAGGCTCAAGCGATCCTCTTGTCTTAGCCTCCCAAGTAGCTGGGAGGAGCCCACCACAACACCCAGCTACTTTTTCTGCTTGTGGAGACAGGGTCTCGCTTTGCTTAGACTTTGAGCTTAGGCGAGCCAAACTTCTCAGCCTCCCAGAGTGCTCGGATTACAAGCATTAGCCACCGTGCCCAGCCAGGATTTTTAGGTCTACATTTAAATATACAGTCCATCTGGAATTTATTGTTATGGAACGTTTTAGGTAAAGGTATTGCAATTCATTTTCACTGTTAGGTATTATCTCAGGACTTTTAAATATGAAAATAGTTTCAGATTTACAGAAAAGTTACAAAGACAGTGCAGAGAATTCCCACATACCCCTTGCCCAGTTTCTCCTGTTATCATCAGCTTATGTCACTACAGTACATTTGTGATGGCTAAAGAATCAATAGTGATGCGTTATTATTAACTAATGGTGATACTTTATTCAGGTCAGGACCTTTGGGTTTTGGCAAATGAAAGTGCTTTTGAGAAAGGTTTTGAAACCATGCACAGTTAACTAAAACTCCAGTAACAGAAAGCACTTGGCAGTGAGAGTCAGCCATCTTTGGTCTCATCCCAAGCCGGAGAGCTTGGCGGGGCTCAAGCTGTGTGAACGTGGATCATGTGGCACCACTTGGCAGCAAGTATCGAGATCCCACGGTTAAAGGCCCCTCACCTTGGCTCGGCGCCTGTGGCTCAACAGGCTAAGGCGCCAGCCACGTACACCTGAGCTAGCGGGTTCGAATCCAGCCCGGGCCCGCCAAACAACAATAGCGGCTGCAACCAAAAAAAAAAAAAAAAAAAAATAGCCGGGCGTTGTGGCGGGCGCCTGCAGTCCCAGATACTTGGGAGGCGGAGGCAGAGACTTGCTTGAGCCCAGGAATTGGAGGTTGCTGTGAACTGTAATGCCACAGCACTCTATCCAGGGTGACAGCTTGAGGCTCTGTCTCAAAAAAAAAAAAAAAAAAAGGCCCCTCACCTTTGTAGTCAAAGAAAACTCTCATCCCCATTTTTGATTCTGTTTAGAAACCCCTGTGCGTTAGACTTCTTTAAGTCTCCTGGACTTAGTTTCGTAATCTTTAACAACATTTAAAATGTACCAATGAACAGGGCGGCTCCTGTGGCTCAGCGAGTAGGGCGCCGGCCCCATATACCGAAGGTGGCGGGTTCAAGCCCGGCCTCGGCCAAACTGCAAAAAACAAAAAAATAGCCAGGCGCTGTGGCGGGCGCCTATAGTCCCAGCTACTCGGGAGGCTGAGGCAAGAGAATCGCTTAAGCCCATGAGCTGGAGGTTGCTGTGAGCAGTGTGACGCCACGGCACTCTACCCAGGGTGATAAAGTGAGACAGAGAGACTCTGTCTCTACAAAAAAAAAAAAAATGTACCAATGAACAACTTTTTAGAGCTAGTGTCAGTCCCAGATGCCGTGGGGAGGGAATACTCACTGTGCACACTTGGCCTTGGAAATGGGAGTCTAGGCACTGCGTCCCTGACTCAGGCTCATCTCCCCTCCTCTACTTGGGCCTAGAGAGCCTCGCCATGACCCTGGTTCTGAGAAAGGCACCGCAGACAGCCATTGAGACTGCTAGACCTTTTTTACTGCTCTTTCTCCCATCTCTTTCTGCTTCTCAACTTCCCTGTGATAAACGTCAGTGTGTTTGAAGGTGTCCCTGATGATCTGAACTGTTTTTACTTTTTAACTCAAAGTATAGACTAAGCCCTAGCATCTGTCACTTGAGAACAGACAGTTAAATTATAGCAAGAAAACAAGGAAGGCCAGCCATTCATACACATTAATGTTTTATAAGAAATTCATTGTTATTTAATCCGGCCATCACCTGTACCCTGGCTGCCACTTCACAGTGGGCGTCATGACCCTGAGATGTGCCGTGTACATGGGGGTCATTGTGTCTTCGTCCTACTTCTCCACAGTACCGTGAGCTCCCGACATGCTGCCAGCCCAGTGGTTTTCACCAGTGCCCGAAGTTCACCAAAGGAAGAACTTCACCCTGCCGCCGCCTCACAGCTCGCACCGTCCTTCTCCTCCTCCTCCTCCTCTTCCTCTGGTCCCAGGACTTTCTACCCTCGCCAGGGCGCTACTAGCAAATACCTAATTGGATGGAAAAAACCAGAAGGAACAATAAACTCCGTGGGTTTTATGGACACAAGAAAGTAAGAGTTCTTTTGCTTCTCTTGATGGGTGACTTGCTTTTAACATGACAGAGATCAGAAAAGGTTGGGGCAGTTTCTTACATCAAAGGGAGGTGGGGAGAATTGGTTTGGTAGAGGGGATTTTTTTTTTTTTTCCTAAATTAATTCTCGGCCTCATTCCTTAAATAAGATGTACTACAAAACATTTGGGTTTGAGAATCTCAGTTCTCCTAGAAAAAAAATTGTTTAAAATTGTGTGTTTAAAGGGCACACTTCAGAATAATTAAGCCTCTGGTACTAAGACTACACTAATCTCTTTGATTATATTAATCCCGGGTAATTCTAAACTGAGCCAGGAGGCACCAGAGGGAATATTAGGAAGTGAGTGAGTACATTGCCAGTAAGACTTTGACAAAGGAGTATAGCAAAAGAATTAAGTGATCATGCATTTATTTTGTCATTGTTTGTGCATAAGTTGCATTTGGGATTCATACCTTGTGTTCTTTCAGTTAAGTCTATTGCTAATTTTGGCTTAGTAGGACTAATAGTTTTCTGTAGGAGTCATTTATTCATCAGGTTTTATTTTGTGTTTCACATTGGTTTTGTTTCCTTAACAAGCATTTACCTAAGGAGATTCTGATGTGATTTAACAGAGTAATTCTTTTTCTCTCCTTAAATATTGCTCTGCTGACCTACATCCTTCAGAGCCCACCGTGTCCTTGAGCCAAACTTATTGACTTGGTGTCTACCATCTCCTCCCTTTCTTTCCAGGCGTCATCAGAGTGATGGCAATGAAATAGCCCACACAAGGCTGCGTGCCTCCACCAGGGACCTCCGGGCATCACCTAAGCCAACCTCCAAGTCCACCATTGAGGAGGATCTAAAGAAACTGATCGAATTTGAAAGCCCAACTCCTGAATCACAGAAGAATTTTAAGGTATGGGGCAGAGCTTGGGGTAGAGAGTGCTCAGAGGCCAAATGCGAGGGGCTGTTTGCTGTAGTCGCCCCTTCCAGAGAGTGTTGCTTGCCAGCTCCTCCTCGCGGGCTCCCACATGCTGCCATCATCCAATTTCCCCAGTCAGTAGAACTCAGTGCTTTAAATTCTCAGTCCCATGGCTCGGCGCCTGTGGCTCAGCGGGCTAAGGCGCCAGCCATGTACACCTGAGCTGGAAGGTTCGAATCCAGCCCAGGGTCCGCCAAACAACAATGACGGCTGCAACCAAAAAATGGCCGGGCGTTGTGGCGGGTGCCTGTAGTCCCAGCTACTTGGGAGGCAGAGGCAAGAGACTCCCTTGAACCCAGGAATTGGAGGTTGCTGTGAGCTGTGATGTCACGGCACTCTATCCAGGGTGGCAGCTTGAGGCTCTGTCTCAAAAAAAAAAAATTCTCAGTCCCAGCAGCCACATCCCTTTAGGCTTGGTTTCGCTTAGCCTACCCCTACCATGCAAGGGTTACTTCTTCCAGTGTACCCTTAATCACAGCACCTGACGCCTTAAACATCACGTCAATGCTGTTGCTGCCCAGAACTCTGCACATACCTGTGGCTCCCTTGTCAGCTAGAAGGTTATCCACAAGACGTCAGTGTCTCTTGTCCAAAGGTCCCCCCTCTGACAAATGCCATTTGCTCCCTGCCCCATGTGCCCACAGTGTTCTGCACTCTGGCCTGGCCTCTGCCTGCTGGACTTTTACTCTTGTCAGCTGCCCCTCCAAGAGCAAACAGACAGCTTCAGCCCAGCAGACTCGGTCTCCGCTCACACCTTCAGAGCTTTCAGAGTGCTTTGTAAAGCCTTCTCCCTATATTCCTCTCTCGGAATTCTAGACTATAAAGGCCTTCTCTAAATCCCAGGCTCTTCTCCCACCCTGTCTGAATGCATGTTCAGTGTTGATGTCGGTGTCGCAGTAGCCAGACCTCTGTGTGACCACACGGAAAGGTTTGCTGTGCTCCCCAGCCTGGAGGAGCTGGGAGCTGACTCGAGGCTCTGTACTCCCTCGGGTTCTAACGTGTGTGCTCTCAACACCTCTGGGGATTGAGCTGGGCCTAAAGGTGGTCGCTCTGCCTGTAAGGCACTATGAGGTGTGCTGAGTGGCCCCAGGGGAAGGAGCATACCCCTAAGAAAGTTGTGACAACCATCTTTGAATTAAGCCCATCTGTCCTCTGGTTTTAAGGTGGATGATTTGCAGTCTGTTTGAAGTGACTAGAAAGCTTTAATTTAAGAAGAACTTTAAGAATTGATTAAAAATAGGAGCTAGAATATTTGCTTCACCTCTTACCATCTTCAGCCTGATCAGAGGACAAGAGGCCTGCCAGCTGTGTGGGGCATTGCCTCCAGACCACCCGACCACATCCTAGTGGGTGTGTGTTTCCTCCAGATAGGTCGGGAATATAATACCTCCTAAACTTAAAAATCACCATTTACAGGAAGCAGATGTAGCTCAGCGACCACTCTGCAGTTGTACCCAGAAATAAATGATTTATTAACATGATTTGTTACGTGAACAAATCATTTTCTATATGTAGCCATTCCTGATTTCTGTAATTTCAGTTTCATAAGCCCGCACTTAACTGTTCTGACTCATCATTCGGGGTACAAGTGGTTTCCTTGGCAACCTTGCAAAAGATAGTGCTTAAAACTCCTTTCTTTGTCCATTAAAACCCAAAGAGGTATATTAAAATTTTTAAGTACCAGTTTCAAAATAACAAATATTTCACATTTTTCCTTTGAGGTTAGAGGAAAAGGAATCTTTTCTCCAATTCCGAGTTGAACATTTTTGGCAAAGGGCATCATTCTTTTGATTCACTCATGCGGTGGAAATAAGTGAAGGCAAATGTCTATTTTGCCCTTCTTCCAAGTCTTGGCTTTTATTTCCCAAATGAATTCCTTTAGCATTCCTATTTGAAGCTTTCTTTACTTTGTGTAAAGTAACACAAAGTAAACATGAGACCCTCTGCAAAGAAAGTGCTACTGTGGGCTAAACCATTGCTTTGAGAAAGCTGGAAGCAGGAACAGGTGGCTGTTTTCTCTCTCGAGTTTCATCCTCCTCCAGATGATTCCGCTAAGTAGCTCTTTGTGTCCTCTGAGGGGCATTATCCGAGTGGCCATGGCTATGCTCTGTCAGTGAGGCCAGCATGCTCTCAAGAGGCCTTCCAGGCTACTTCTGACACAAGGCTATAAGCCACTGCATCAGGGTCCTAGGCCTGGCCAGCTCGGGGCTGTCAGCAAAGGAGCCCACTCACACGACACAGTGGCTTTCCTGGGGAGCCAGTGCTGCCACCAAGCTGTGGTTGATATTAAATGGCAGGGTCACTCCCAGGCTCGGGTGCAGCAGAGCAAGGCATGTTCTGCCAGAGGTGGCAGGTGGGTGGTGACAAGGCCCCAGGCAGCTGCCATTGAGCTCCTGCCTCAACAGCAATGGTGTAGCTGGGACTACACGCTCTTGCCACAATTCTGGGAAACCTCACAGGCAATCAGAGATGGAATAACCTCATTTCCCCCGAGGGCAGCTACAGTCTGGTGAGTGAACAGACGGCAGCGCAGACTGTTCTTTGGTGCGGCTTTCCAGCCAGGGCTCTCAGGTGTAAGCCGAGGGAAGAGCCGGCACGGCTCAGTGCTCAGGAGCAGCTTATTGTGAGTGTGGGTGACACATGTCATCAGTGGCCAGAAGCAGTGGAGAGCGGACGAGGACAGGACACTGATACGAAGCAAGATGCCACCTCCCCAGGCTGTTTCTTGGCTATGAAATCGAGGACAAGGGAAGGTCAGTGGTGCCCAAGTGTTTAAAGCTCAGGAACCCCCTTTTAAAAAACAGTGAAGGCCAGGTGTGGTGGCTCACACACTCTGGGAGACTGGGGGATGCATTGCCTGAGTCCAGGAATTGGAGACCAGCCTGAGCAAGAGGGAGACACTGACTCCGCTAAAAATAGAAAATCTAGCCAAGTGTTGTGGGGGGCACCTGTAGTCCAGCTACTCAGGAGGCTGAGGCAGGAGGATCTCTTGAACACAAGAGATGGGGTTCACTGTGAGCTACACCACAGCACTCTCCCCAGGATGACAGAGTGAGACTCGGCCTCAAAAACTAAATAAGACCACACATGGAAGCCCAGTAGGTACCACTGAGAAAGCAGAATGGGAGGGCTGGGGGAGCCGGAGGGCCAGGGGAGATGGCGGGCCGGTGGAGTAGGGGTTCTGGGTCCAGGGCCCACCTGAACTACTACTCCGAGTGCTGGTGCTCTAAGGACCCCTAGCACTCCATCCCAAGCGCACTCCGAAATCCCTTCCAGCCTGCCGCTCCAGTCCTCTGGGACTGTCTCCCAAGGGCTCACAGCACCTGTGAGGAAGGTGTGAGGCACCCCCAGGAAGCAGGCAGGTTTGCATACCTTTAAAACTGGAGTTGAAGACAGACGGGATGAGGGGCTGCCCCAGCAATTTCAGACAAGACTAGCGTCCTGCGGGTTGCTTCCCTCCGCCTCCTTCCCTGCCTCCCTTTAGTGCACAACGTTGTGACGTACGTACATATGTATGTCCATACATATTTAGAGACAGTCTCACTCCTTCACCCTGGGTAGAGGGCTGTGGCATCATAGGTCACAGTGACCTCAGTCTCTTGGGCTCAAGTGATCCTCCTGCCTCAGCCTCCCGAGTAGCTGGGACTACACACTCTTGCTACAATCCCACTGGCTAGTTTTTCTATTTTTAATAGAGATGGGGGTCTCTTTTCCTCAGGCTGATCTCAAACTCTTGAGCTCCAGCAGTCTACCCACCTCAGCCTCCCAGAGTGGTGGGATTACGGCGTGAGCCATCGTGCCTGGTGGATATTGTGACTTTTAATAAAGCACGTGCTCACAGGGTCTCCTGAAGGTAGCCGCTTCCTGACTTGAAGTATATAATTCCCAAAGAGGCTGAAACTAGAATTGATGGAGAATCTCTTGCCTGTAAAAACCATCAGGGAGGGGTGCTTACTGGAAAAGGAAATGCCTTTGCTAAAAATAGAGGTGCTAAAAAGATTGAGCAGCAGTTCCTGAGCAGTTCCTGAAGGCAGAGATCGGAGATGGCCCAGCAGGCAGATGTGATAGTCCTAGAACCTGCAGACAGAGGAGCGGTGAGCGAGCTGGTGCTGGTGCTGCTAATTAGCAAGCTGTTTAACCTCCCAATACCTACTCTTCTCCACAACATAGGATGGGAGAGCATTACTTTCCTCGCCAGATTTCCATTGAAAAGTATTTACTGCAGCAGCTTAGCTCTCTACACAAATTCACAGGTACATACCTTGGGTTTAACGCGTCATGAATTTTTAAAAGTGAACACAATTTTAACTTAATTGGTTACACCCTGGCCATCTTCTCAATGTGTTTCACTAATAATTGTTTCCTTTGAGTGCAGCAGCTGTGCACACCCAGCGTGGGGGTAGCGTGGACTTGATTAAACCCTTGGCTTGTTACACAGAAGCACGCTAGGCCCCAGCGCACAGGAAGGGCCCAGAGCATCAGCTCTGCGGTTTGGGGTCTGCACTCAACCGACCAAATGGAGCTATCGCTAAGTCATTCTCTCTCTGCCCCTTCAGAGTGTCATGGAAAGTCTCCAGAGCCTTTTCCACCAGCAGTGACTCAGCCCTCCTCCTCACACCTCCACGTTGTTCCCCCGTCACAATGAACATGGCCTCAATTCTTTGTTTTCTTTTTCATTTTCCAATTTTTTTTTAATAATTTTATTGAATCATAATTCTGTACATTGGTGCAATCATAGGGCACGATTCATATACATTCAGAAATGTTTTGATCGTACTGTTATAGATAGCCTTCATGGCATTTTCTTGATCACTACATTTTCCAATATTTTATTAGGCAATTTTTCAAGCATACAGTTGAAAGAATTATACAGTGATCACCCGCCACATATATTTTATCATGTTTTTCTTTTTCTTATATAGGGAATTTGTTCGTAGGGAGGCCACAAGATTTGTGCCCCTCCTCACAATGCCCCCACGTTCCTGTTGAGTGTGTTATGAAGTTCTTTATTGTTAAAAGGCTTCTTGGTAGCTGGACATTTAAATATTGTTCACATGTATGTTGTTTCTCAATAAAAGGGCTTCTCAGAAGCTTGTAATTGGCAGAAAAATGTCAAGTAAAATCGAATCAGGTCACAAAGGCAAAAGACATCTGTAAGAGATATGAGATATATTGAGAACTATTTGTTATTTACAGATAAATGTGTAAATATTGGTCCTTTATAACGCTGACTTCCCTGTTACTATTTCATGGATAGAAGTGTACCTACAAAAATAAATTCTCTCCAAAGCTCATGATGTATACCCACCTCAAGGTTCAGCTGGTGTGACTGAGTAGTCGCTGTTTGTCGAGAGCCACCTGTTACCTGAGTTAATATATTTTAATGATCACATGCTCTTGTTGCCCACAAACACATCATTATTGTCTGGCAGGCTTCTGCAGGTGTTGCCCTGGGCTGCGACATTATTTCATCAGGCCTCTGACACACCCGGCAGGCAGTCTAGCATCTCACTTAATCCTCACAGTAACCCTGTGGACAAGGAATCAGGCTCAGAGAAACCCTGTGGTTTGGTGGGAGATGCAGGGTTCAAATAGAACTGACGTTTGTCTGACCCTACAGTCTGACGTTGATAAATCCCCTCCGTCGCTTATCTGAGTACGGGGCACTGATAGGCAGTGGGCAGCGGGCTGAACTTCAGGGAAACGACGACTGGGCCTGCTGTCAGCTCTCTGCAGATGCAGAAGGGGCTGGTGGGCCTGACGGTTCCCTGCTGGGACTCCAGGGCCTGAGGGGGCACAGCTGGAGCAGGGACTCTCCGGTATCTGAAGCAGAAAATTAATTTCCTCTTGCCTCCCGCTGTTTTCCAGTTCCACGCTCTCTCCTCTCCCCAGACTCCTTTCCCCACCACCCCCACCTCCCGGCGGGCCCTGCACAGAACGCTGTCGGACGAGAGCATCTACAGCGGCCAGAGGGAGCACTTCTTCCCCTCAAGGGCTTCGCTTCTGGACCAGGCGCTGCCCAACGACGTCCTCTTCAGCAGCACCTACCCGTCTCTCCCCAAGTCTCTGCCGCTTCGCAGGCCTTCCTACACGCTAGGGATGAAGTCGCTGCATGGTAAGGGCACTTCTGGGCTGCAGCTGGCCGCTCTGCTGGCGATGGCCATGCCCTCCTCAGGCACGCCTGCCAGTCACACTCTTAGAGAATGGTCACTAGAGGAAGTCATGGCTCACCCTCTTTCCCGGTGATCCCAGACCACAGAGTCACCTGGGACGCTTGTTAAATCTCACACTTTACTAATAACCCCTGAATTTGAATTTCCAAAGGATAAGCTGGGAATTGGGTTTTGGTTTGTTTGGGGTTGTTTTGAGACAGAGTCTCACTCTGTTGCCCTGGGTAGAGCGCTGTGGTGTCACAGCTCACAGCAACCTCCAACTCTTGCCTCAGCCTCCCAGGTAGCTGGGACTACACGTGTGCACCGTTGACACCTGGCTAGTTTTTCTATTTTTAGTAGAGACAGGATCTCACTCTTGCTTAGGCTGGTCTTTAACTCCTGAGCTTAGGCAGTCCACCACCTCGGCCTCCCAGAATGCTAGGATTATAGGAGTGAGCCCTGCACCCAGCCCCAGGACTCAGTATTCTTATTAACCGTCCATCCATTTGGATTGAGCAAATACGGCTAACACTGAGCTAGGTGCTTCTTAGAGTTGTGACCTTCCGCAGCCACAGTCAGAACCCAGACTTGCCATGGCTCTGTCTTTTCCAGGCTATAAGGACATTGCCTGTGCTATCAACCATCATGTGTTGACTCATTCATTGATCCAGCAAGTAGCATTTGAGGAAAAGGCATCCCGATGGTGGGGCAGCCCCGTGTCTTCCCCGTTGGTTCATGGGTGCCTTGTTTGCTCTATGACCTAACTAGGTACTGTGTTCAGGAAGGGCCATGTTCTAGAACTCTGGATTTCAATCTGGGCTTTTCCTTCTGCTGCGTTTCTAGAACAATGTTTTCCTCCAGTCTCGTGACTGCCCTGCCTTATTTCTGAGCTCAGCCCACGCAGAACTCCCTGTCCCCGTGTCACTCACAGCTCACAGCACGGTCTCCTTCTCCCCTCCTGGTCCTGCAGAGCTCCCCGTCCCCGTCCCCGTCCCCGTCCCCGTCCCCGTCTCACGAACCGCTCACAGCACCGTCGCCATCAACCCAACTGGCCCAGCCGACCTACCCGGACCCGAACCCGGCCCCGTACCCCGGCCACCGACAACAAACAGAACC
>CAUYON010129105.1:0-50962 GCA_963573935.1 Arctocebus calabarensis
GTCTTTATATAGTGATCAAGAAAATGCCATGAAGGCTATCTGTAACAGTACGATCAAAACATTTCTGAATGTATATGAATCGTGCCCTATGATTGCACCAATGTACAGAATTATGATTCAATAAAATTATAAAAAAAAGAAGGAAAAAAAAGAAATAGATTCTTCCTTTTCATATTGAAAAAATAACCCATATTCACTATGAAACATCGGAAAATACAGATCATACAAATATTTACAACGCCCATCACCCTGCCATCTAAAAAGAATTGCTGTTAATTTGTTTGTAATATCTTTCTAAGACATTCTCTATGTGGATTTATAAAAATGGCATCATTCTATAGGTCCTGTTGTTTGGTTGCTCTTTCTGCTTCTCTCTGTCTCTCAGACACAGAGACACCTGTTTGTTCATGCTGATTAACACCGATCTGTCCTGTCATTCATAACCTCTTTTTAGCTGTTCACTGTATGTACATAACAGTCTTATTCTGCTGTCTTTCCCTGCTTTCAACAATGCTTGATGAACATCTGTGTACATCTATCTTTGCATTTTTGCCCAATTACTTCCTTAAGTTACATCATTAAACAAGTTAATTGCGCTGTGTCAAAAGGCACGCACCTTTTTAAGTCTTTTGATACATATAGTTGAATTTCCTCCTTCCAAGGAGGCTTTTCTAAAATGCATTCCCATCAGCAATGTTTAAGAGTGCCGGATTCCCCTAAGGGTCTCTTCTTTTTCCATTTTCTCCAGTCTGATGGGTGAGAAATGACATCTCAGTTGTTTAAAACTCACCCTCTTGGCAGAGCGCTTCTGCCTTTCCTGGGCACGCTTATTCTTCCCACTAGGGTTTATCGTGTACACACTATGGGCTGTGCCGAGGTGGGCGTTGGGGGGCTTCATCAGACAGTCCATCTTATGCTCACTGCTTTGTTGTGTGTGTCTTGCTTCCCAGACGTAGAGAATGACAGAACGTTAGACTGTGAGGATCTTAGAGATTGTGTAATATCCTCATTTCAAGGAGGGAAAACTGAGGCCTAGGGGACTCGCCCGTGGTCACACAGGGCAGCACGTTCACGCTGGAACTGCAACTCTGGCAACAGGGATTTTGACTTTCTGCTTGTTTCAATTTTCTCACCCAACTTATGAGCACTGGTTGGTCAAGTTCACCTCTAAACTAAGTCTTTCTGTGCTGTGAATCAGGGGGCAGCCCGTTCCATACAGTAGGTACTCTAGAACATACTTACAGAGTGAATGTTGGTGTGTAGCAGATCCGAAGAAATAGTACATTCTGTCAAAATGTGCTCAATATTCCAAGAAAAGAGGTAGATTTCTGCGGGGTGCCCTTCTGGGAAGAAATGCCTCTTTTATTTTAAATGAAAAATGAGTGGGCCATTGGAATTGGTGGAGGAGGAGAGATGGGCTGTCTGCGGCTTAAGGCAATGTGTTTGGAGCTGTCCGGTCACTGGAATTTCCCTGAGGTGCCTTCCTCCACCAGAGATGGGCTGATAGAACCAGAGAAGAGAGCTTTGTTTTTTTCAAGTGTTCCGGTCTGAACCAGACTGACCTCAGACAATTTCAGAGGACTAAGTCATTGTTATTACTCTCTTTGCTCAGTTCACTCCCTCTTTCTCTCTACTTCACGAAAAATTCTTTCCAGTTTTTCTCTCAAGCAACATTTTCCATGCTGCTCAGGCCTTTCATGACAGGGGAGGTGGCTGGGTCAGCGGAAACGTGCTATTTGCAGGGTCTAGCTTTGCTTCTGATTGCAGTGGGACTTCAGGCAAGTCTTCCGTCCTTGCTGTGCCGACCCTGGCACTGCCCTATCAGATTCACACCACTCTTACATGGGTGCCCATGATGGCCTTTTAATTGTTTTTCCTTCCACTTCGTGCCCTGTCTGATGCCCTGCCTCATGCCATCAGTTACGGCTTCTTCACTTAAAATCCCTCAAAGTTTCTAGCCCTCTTAGAGGAGGGAGCAGAGTTCCTTATACTTCTACCAGGACTGGCCCTGGGCAAGTGTCCTCCCCTTTCTGGACCTCAGCTCCCTCATCTTTAAAATACACATCACAACCATCCCAATCATTCTGCTCGTTACCAGGTTAACAGCCACATTTAAGTTACTCTTAACTCTTCTAGACCCTACTTCTCCAAAAGAAGTTACAAATTCCAAAGATTCAGATTCTCAATAACCCTTTTCTTCTGAGAAAGAACATCCTGCTTTTGTTCCAAGCACTATTGTTAGTCAAGCAAGCTTTTTCTCTCTAGTTATGCCTTGTTACACCTTAACCTTGCCCAACAGTGTCTGTGCGTTGAGAATGCAATCATTTCAGCCAGTTCATTAATGGGGATTGTGTTATCACATCTGGTGTCAACTGACAACATGTTTGAGGAATGAGAAGCCTGGCGCTTTATCTCGGTCATCACTTCCTCTTGGGAAAAATGGCACACAGGTATGAATAACATATTTTGTCCCATAAAGCCCTCCTTCAGCCCGATGTCCACAAAAATATTGTTCCTGGAAGAAAGGGTCTGACCCTAGTGGTCATTTTGTTAAGGGATGTAACCCATTAGTAATTTGCTTGACAGATTTTTATTGATTGGTGTGTATGCTAGGAAAGGTGATGGGTAAATACCTAAAAGACTTTGATGTTTGGGACTAATTCTAGACACTTGTAACTAATCAGGGAGACTGAGTGCTTCATACCACGAGTGCCATCTTTGGCCATGCTGGAAAGCTCAGAAAATGATGAATTCATAGTGGGCCCGGAAATGAGGAAAGGCCTCTCAGAAGAGGTGCAGATTGAGTAGTCTCATCATACCAGTTAGGGTTCAAAGGAGTTCCCTTCCTTGGCACAGTGACACCACCCCCCCAAAAAACACATGTAGTTTGTCTAATTGAATTGAAAAGACATATGAGCTCAATATAGGAAGACTAGTGAGATTGAGGTTGAATGGATGAGAAAGTGTTTTCATGGAGTGGGGTTTGGGGAACAATGTCAGTGTGGGAAAATGATTCAACTGTCCAGTATGAGGCTGTTTGCAAAGTACTCCTCATGGGCACGAGGTCTGGTTTACTCACACAGCCCTGTGAGGTCAGCACCTGGGAAACTGAGTGTAAGAGAGGTTTAGTACCTTGGCCACACAGGCAGTAGGTGATCAAAGCTGGGACCAATGGCTGCAAAGTTCAGAGCTCTCTCCAGTATGAAAGCAGGTTTTTCTCTCTTTCTCCACCTTCTAAGTAACACAGGAATGGACATATAGGCCAAGAAGGAGTCCTACATACTACAAGCTAGTAGGGGCACGTGAGAGTTATCAAGTCAGCATCCTGCCACAGCACCCTGGCCCAGCCACATGCCTTGATGTTCCTGCATCTTCACAGGACAGTAAATGGAAGAAGGCTGTTTGCCTGCAGCAAGATGATTGGTACAGGATTATTAGTACAATGTGTTCTCAGGGCTTAAGCTTGATTGTGTCACTGGCCCCTCTCCCGGAGCTAGGTCACCAAGCAGAGACTAAGAAGTTATTTGGGGGCTTGCTGGGGTATGATGCCAGGGAGGGAGGAAACTGGCTGTGCTTATAATTTCCACCCTGACTATATGGTGAACCACCTGGGCTTGACCCATGACTAAATAAGTGTGATGGAACTAGAGAATACTCAAGGACCCAGTTTCCAGAGGTAGGAGCAGGTATGGGAACTGGTCAACTGCTGGGCAGGATGCCTTCCCCAGGTGGCCTGCTTCTGCCTCCAAGAGAGCAAAACTGCCCATAGGGACATTTACTTATATTTCCTCCCTCATTCTCTCTTTCATCCTTCCATATGTAGTAAATACCTATCACGTGCCCATTCTACTATGTCCTAGGCCTTTTCAAGTACAGATATAGACAACACTGGCCCTACTGTCCAGATGCCCGGCTGCTCAGACAGATGGGGAAATCTGTAAAATAGCAATTGCTGAGTCTCCTTCTGTGATGGTTCATTTTATGTGTCAACTTGGCTGGGCCACGGTGACCAGATATTTAGTCAAACATTATTCCAGATGTTTTTCTGAGGGTGTTTTTGGATGAGATTTACATTTCAATCAGTGGACCTGGAGTAGATTTCCCACCATAATGTTGGTGGGCCTCCTCCAATCAGCTAAAGGCCTATAGAGAACAAAAGACCAACTTCCCCTGAGCAAGAAGAAATCCACAGCAGATGAACTTTGGACTTGAACTATAACATCAGCTCTTCTCTGGGTCTCTGGCCTGCCAGCCCACACTGTAGACTTTGAACTTGACAGCCTCTATAATACATGAGCCAATTCCCCGAATAAATATCTTTCTGTACATGTGATTCTGTTTTTTTGGAGGATCCTGGTTAAGACACCCTCCAATGTCATCCTGTGGTCTGTACCTACAACAACTCTTGCTTGGACCTCCAAAGCTCTCCCAGTTTCTCCCTGTCATCTTTCCTGTGGCTACCAGGGCTTTCTCACTATAGCATCTACAAGGTACTGTTCTGCTTACAGCCCATCCACTTGATCCTCCTTCTCCATCAATGCCTCCCAAACCTCAGTCATCCTTATACCACAACCTTTGTGAGTTTTGTTATACCAGACTCTCCTCTTGCTAAAATCAAAAGGAGAGAAATAGAACTGAGTAAGATCCAAATTTCCTCCCTATATTCAATATTACTCAAATCACTCAGGATTACTCAAACTAAATCCAAATCTTAAGTACAGTAAGTAAAAGTATTCCATCCCACATTTCAGGGAAGGTTGAGTTATAGAATAAAATTGATTCTCCTTTGCATGACCTTCAGGTTTCTTTAGCATTAATAAGTATACTCATTTCTCTGTAAAGATGGGGGATTGCTTTCAAAAGCCCTTGTGGATACCAAAATCCATAGATGCTCAAGTCCCTTATATAAAATGGAGTAGTATTTGCATATAACCTATTCACTTCCTCTAATATATTTTAAATCATCTCTAGGTTACTTATAATATCTAATACAATGTGTGTGTAGCACTTCATTTGCATAGATTCAATGTACAGGGTGTCCCAAAAGTCGGCATACTCAGGCAAATGGAAAAGTACTGCTAAACGTATCTTTATTTATAAAATCTCATAAAACATCCTGCTATGTATGGTGACTTCTGGGACAACCTATAGTACCTGGCACGTGGAAAATTCTAGTTTTCCTTTTTGGAACTTGGTGGAATTATTTTTTCCTGAATATTTTTCATCCACATTGGTTGAATCCATTGATGCAGAGCCCACAAGTAAAGGCAGCCTACTGTATTTATTAAATGCTAGTCAGGTGCCAGGCACTGAACAATTCATCCCAAGTACATAGAATTATGCATTTAATACATTTTAAAGAGCACTGCTCACTTCTGAAGCCTTGGTCACTGTAAATTGCTCCAAAAAATGATTTTACAATAGAAAAGGGCAAGTAGGCCCTTTAGAACCTGGCTTTACTATTTCACCCTACCCACAAATGCCACAAATACCCTGTACCACTTTCTGAGAAAGTACATCTTTTTTCCTTGCATCCTGGAGAGCTCATTCTTGAGCCCCTAAAGCCAGCTATCTTCTTTGTGAAACTGTCCCCCAAATACTCTCTCAGCCATTCTCCCCCAGCACTTTGCTGCCTGCCTTTACTAGCATTTATCATCGCCACTCTTCAAGTACGTAAGTGCTTTTCTCCCTGGCTAGAGCTCAAGGGAGTGGGAGCATGTCTTAATCACTGTCAGGAGTTTTCAGCAGAAACTCCCTCTTTCTTGCCTGGTTTTTGCACACACTGAAAATAAAACTAAAGAGAGAAAACAGGGATCACACTCTCATTTTTTAAGATGAAAGCCAAATTAGAGAATTTAGCTTCTCATGAAACTAAATGGCCTTGGGCGGTGCCTGTGCCTCAAAGGAGTAGGGCGCCGGCCCCATATACCAGAGGTGGCCAGTTCAAACCCAGCCCTGGCCAAAAAAAAAAAAAAAAAAAAAAAAACTGCAAAAAAGAAACTAAATGGCCTTGCTGAATGAATCCAGAATTAGATGGTGTCACTTGCCACACGAGGATGGCAGAGGGCTGGCAAGCCTCCCCTTCCCAGAGGATAGAAGAGCCTATCCCTGAGAAGTGGCCCACTTGCACTTGGAAGGTAGCTCTCTTCTAGGAGAAAGAGGGACAGCTGGGTTCTAAAGGCCCAGTACTTTTCTTTCCAAATTTATCAACCAGGGGTTCTCAGCCATGGAGTGGGGCAGAGGGGTTTTACCTGCTCTCAGATCTCAAAGATCATAAAATTTCAGAAAGCCAGAGAGATGGCAACTTGGACATTAGCTATCTTGACTAGCCCTTTCATTTTACATGTGGGGAAAGTGAGGCCAGTTGATTCTCACTTGAGTGCTCTGTGGATTTAATCTATAATTTGTATGGTAGATCTATACTACTGATTAATATTAATTAGTATTGCCTCCCACCCCTTGGCAATGCTGCAGGAATCCCAGGCCAACTGCTTTCTCCAGGAGAACCCTGGGAGCAGAGCTGCTGGAAGGGTCTACCCCAGGATAAATTGGCACAGGGCTGTAATTGTGGGTCCAGGAAACCCTCCTTGGCTAACTCAATTCTCCCCACATAATTAAAAGAGGGAGAAGTGAAATGTCAGCAGGAAATACGCGTTTAATACACTTTAAATCCTGGCCTTTTCCCCCCTGCCTTAATTCTTGGCCACTGTAAATTACTTCAAAAAACGATTTTAGAATAGAAAAGGGGCAAGGAGGCACAGAAGCTGTCTTTAACATTTCCTTTTTGGCATCATTTTGGAATTCAATTCTGAAGCACGGCAAGGAGGCAGAACCGGCCTTAGGCCACAGACAGCACTTTAAATGAAGATAGGATTATTTTTTGCTTGAGATATTCCCCTACCTGCACAAAGAAGACTTCTCCCCTCGCTACTTAGAATAGAAGGCGTTTCTAATTCCTCGTTAATGGCAATAGGAAGAAAAGAATTCCGAAGCAGGGACTTTCTTGAGTTCACTGCTGAATTCACTACAGCAACTGGGTCGGGTGGGTGGGGGCGGGAAAGCACGGAAATTAACCTCATGTTTGGGAAACATCAGTTAAATGCTTTTGTGACTTCATCACCATCTACGCGGGGAAGAACATTCAAGCCTCCTGTTCGTCTGAGACTAAGGAACTTCTAAACCAAGAAAGGAAGAAATCAAGCGGGTTATTTACGAGTTTCTTCCCTCTCGTGGTTTTAAACCTCTGCAAAATAAACGCGTTTGTTACAGCCCCCGGAACCAAGCCCGGGCGACTTAACCCGACTACTCAGGGTAGGCGCGGCCGGCCTCCCACGCCCCCTAGCGGACTTGTGTGACAGTGCAGCCCCGGTCCCCGGCGGCAGAGAAACCTGCCACCTGCAGACAGCGCCTCAGCCAGACGCCGTCGGTTCGCACAGCCTGGGTGGCGCTCCTCTCTCGCCTTCTGTAAGCATCCAGCCACCACCAGCGAGGCTGCTGCGGGGCGAAGGGATTCCAACCGAGAGCCAGAGACCGAGCATAGTGTCAGATTAAGTGTCGCCTGCAGTCATCTCAACCTGGGCCTGGAGCGCACGCGAATTTGGGGCGGTCAGCGGGGGGCCAACTTAAGGCTCACCTGCGGACTCGGTGCAGGTAGCTAGGTTCTGAGTAGAGTGGACGTGATGGCTAGGGGTAGTGGGACATCAGAACCCGAGTGGCGATGGTGAGGTACCTTGCGCTCCCGATTCCTAGGGGCGCCGGGTGCTCTGAGAATTGTGAACTGACTGCTCAGGGCAGCTCTGGGACGCGGAGCCATTGACTGTCTGCGTCCGAGACCGGAGTCGGGCTTCTGAGCCTTGGAGCTGGGGAGGATTCCCGCTGGAGGGGCCTGGACCGGGGATTGTTCTGGGGACAGCGGTAGCGCGTGTTTTGAGACAGGAGTCCTCGCATAGGGACTGCTGGACCGGGGTTCCATGGAAGCCGCTGTTTGGGAAGTTCGGGGAGTGCGGGCTAGGAGTCTTAGAAAGGAGAGGTTGGAGGCGGATGGTTTTGAGCTGGGGTTTCTGTTCAGGGGTTTCCTGAGCAAGTACATTGTCTGAGATTTACTAGGAGAGGGGCTAGTTTGGGGGTCCCGCGGGAGGTGGATGTGTGAAGGTGCTGGAGGTGGGGGATAGGTAGTTGGGGGATCCCTGGGGGTGCTTGTGGAGGGTTTTGGATCCCAGTCCTGGAGGAAAGGGGCTGATTCTGACGCTCCTTCAGTGGAAGCAGCTGAGCCACCTCTGGGAACAGAACTGGCGCTCGCGGGGACGATTCCCACTTATTCGCAGCGGCTCAGAGTGGGTACCTCAAATGGGGACTTCTGGGGTGGCGGCTGAGCAACCAGTGGCCGGAGGTTGAGGTTCCCAGGAAGGTGACAAGCGCGCCCCACGCGCAGTAGAAGTAACACCGCGGTCTTCTCACGCGCTCCTGGTTTGTTGCAGGCTCGGCCCCAGCAGACTCGCCCGCGGATCTCGGCGGCCGCTCAAGGCGCCCCCAGGCCCGCCCCGCCCGTGCGTTCGGCCCCGCCCCGCGGAGCCGCACTTTAAAGCGCTCCGAGGCCAGGGCGCGCCGCTGCGGCCGGCGGCATGGAGGGCGCGCTCGCCGCCAACTGGAGTGCTCAGGCGGTCAACGCGAGCGCGGCGCCGCCGGGGGCCGAAGGCAACCGCACCGCCGGGCCGCCGCGGCGCAACGAGGCCCTGGCGCGCGTGGAGGTGGCGGTGCTGTGTCTCATCCTCTTCTTGGCTCTGAGCGGCAACGCGTGCGTGCTGCTGGCGCTGCGCACTACGCGCCACAAGCACTCGCGCCTCTTCTTCTTCATGAAGCACCTGAGCATCGCGGACCTGGTGGTGGCCGTGTTCCAGGTTCTGCCGCAGCTGCTGTGGGACATCACCTTCCGCTTCTACGGGCCCGACCTGCTGTGCCGCCTGGTCAAGTACCTGCAGGTGGTGGGCATGTTCGCCTCCACCTACATGCTGCTGCTCATGTCGCTCGACCGCTGCCTGGCCATCTGCCAGCCGCTGCGCACGCTGCGCCGCCGCACCGACCGCCTGGCGGTGCTCGCCACGTGGCTCGGCTGCCTGGTGGCCAGCGCGCCGCAGGCGCACATCTTCTCGCTGCGCGAGGTGGCCGACGGCGTCTTCGACTGCTGGGCGGTCTTCATCCAGCCCTGGGGACCCAAGGCCTACATCACGTGGATCACGCTGGCCGTCTACATCGTGCCGGTCATCGTGCTCGCCGCCTGCTACGGCCTTATCAGCTTCAAGATTTGGCAGAACCTGCGCCTCAAGACGGCTGCAGCCGCGGCGGCTGAGGCCCCCGAGGGCGCAGCGGAGGGCGGCGGAGGTCGGGTGGCTCTGGCCCGTGTCAGCAGCGTCAAGCTCATCTCCAAGGCCAAGATCCGAACGGTCAAGATGACCTTCATCATCGTGCTGGCCTTCATCGTGTGTTGGACGCCTTTCTTCTTCGTGCAGATGTGGAGCGTCTGGGATGCCGATGCACCCAAGGAAGGTAAGGCGGGCTGGGAAACCCGCAGAGAGAGTGCGGGGCCGGGCTCCTCCTGCCGCCTCTGCACGTCCAGGGATCTAGCGGATTTGTGAGGAGTGAGCTGGTTTGGAATCCCACAGAGCTGGATTTCAGTCACTGCCCCATCATCCCTGAGCCAAGTGACTTTGGGCAAGTAACCTGCCTGAGCCTTGACGTTCCTTTTTGTAAAATAGCAGTAAAGATAAAAAGTGCCAACTCTCTCCAGCGGGTAAGGGAGTGAAATGAGAAAACGCACATTAAGGCCTTAGCACGGTCCTTGGGCTGCATGCGGGGTTGGTTATCATGGACCAGGAAACAGTCGGTGATTCCCTTTCCCCAAGTGGTTACTGAGTGGTGGAGGTAAGTTACAAACCCCAGCTCAAGCTCCTTCATTTTAAGTTGAACTTCTGCTTTAAGTTCAAGACTCTGCTTGAAGCCCAGTGGTTTGGTTTGGATCAGGGCAGCCTTGTGGAGATGGGTGGTTTTGCCTCACCAAGTGCCTAGTAGTTTCTCAGCTGGCGAAGACAGTCCCCATCCCCTCATCCCGTGGAGCTGATGAGCTTACGGGGGTGGGGGGAGTTGAGGGCTGGGTCACAGCTTTGGGTGCCCAGAACTGGGACTTTGCTTCCAGGTGAGGAAAAGAGAAGAGAGCTGGGACTCGGGCATTTGCTTTTGAGCTGGAGGCTGGGTGATTTCCATGGGGAAGGAGGCACACCTTCCAGATTGGAGGACTGTTGAGGACAGGCTGAGGGTGGGGCTGCTGTTGGTTCTTGGCCTGGTTCAGAAGGCCAAGAGGAGGGGGAAGGAGTGATCCAGAGAAGGGAGCTTAGGCACCTACAGCTATGGGGACTGGAGCACCAGGCAGCTCCCCTCACTCCCCCAGTTCTACTAGCTCATTTGGAAAGAGCAGGAGGGGTGACCATTGGTGGCGAATGGCTTCTACCTTTTTGTTTGAAGGTAAGCACGTAACATATGCTGGGTGCTGGGGTCATCAAATGCATGTAAAAAAAAGACTAAGAGATTTGCTTTCACCTTTTCTGGGCTCCAACACAGTGTCCTGTTTCTGGATATAATCTCTGCTGCTCCCAGACATCTCATATCCGGGTATACTGTGTGTGAGGCCTGAGAGATGCCTTCATTCAGTTTGATAACTTTGCTTTGGTCCTTTCCAGAAACCACAGACTCCCGTCTTTTTGAGCCCTCCCAAATAGCTCCATCTTTGCCTTAATGGCCAGGATACTCGTCATTCAATATTTATTGGACATCTGTGATATGCCAGCCTCTGGGGTGGTACAGGGTGAGGATGGCTATGGGGACTCAGCAAGGCCAGTTTGACTCCATCCTGAAGCCCCTGGTTACCCCTTACGGCAGGGGCAGAACAGCAGCAGAGCTGGGGGCCCTGTGCCAGGCAGGTGACTGGGAGTTGAGCTGGGCAGAAGCTGGTGGTGGAAGTTTTTAAATAAGGCATCAGCCCACACCTGTTGCTGGGCAGGAGCTGCAGAGACCAGCCCCAGGTCTTGACCTCCAACACCAAGCATTGGGGAAGAAAGACTAGCGAGGCGTTAGAGTAGGTACTGGGATACGTGAGGTCTAGTCCTCCTGCCAGCCCTTACAGCCTGGGGACATTGGGTTAGGGATCCCTTTGTACCCCTTGAGCCTTAATGTCCTACTTTTAGAAAGAGGACATTTCAGCATTCAGTTCACTCACTGAGTGTGCATTCTCACTCCCTTTTCTTTGGGGGTCCCCTTCCCTCTCCCATTCATTTCTTCAGTCCCTGCTGACTTTTCTCTCCCCTTCTGCCACACCTCTCCTTCTGTGGACCCCTCACCTATACTCCTCTTTCTCACTTGGTCTTCTCCTAAAGAACCAACACACAGGTCATAATCACAGAGCGAAGTGTAAATCCTTTCTACAATCACATCAACACTCTTTTTCTGTGTTAAAAACAAAATAGAGTGTGTGTGTGAGAGAGAGAAAGAAACATATCCTAGCTAACGTGGAGGCCAGAGGCCTTTTGGGTATGTGTGATCCTCTGTGGTCCTTTCAGAACATCAGGTCCCAGTTATTAATTCACAGGAAAGGGCAGGTGTCACGTGGAAACCCAGGGCTTCTCTTGGTCCTCCTCAGCATTCTGCCCAGGTGCTGAGCAGAGTCCAAATGCACACCCGTGGGGAATTTATGATGCTGCGGCAGCCGGTGTCCCCTGCCCACCCCAAGCTTATGGCGAGGGATTAAGTCCAGAGGTGAGAGTCTCATCCAGCACGGAGCTGAAGATTTGGTCTTTGGCCACCAGCCTGCCCAATTGTGCCAAAGTCTCATGGGTCAGAGTGAACGTGTGTTCAGCTGGAATGTATGCCCTGTGCCCACTTGGCCTTAATTTTGGTAAGTGCAAGTAGCAATCAGAAATGATGGTGTTTGCAATCACTTTGGAGATTCCACTCAATCTAAAGGCCATTAGCAAGTATTAAGGAAGGGCTTGAGAAATTTTGATCAAAAAAGTAGAATTAATGCACAGGCTGCACTTTCCTCTCCAAGAACAGCAGAATTTACAAGACGGAAAACTGTCTAGATCGGGGCCCTTACACTGCTCATCCCTGCGAGCAAAAACTTGGAAGTACAGGGAGCCCACTGCTAACAGCATGACGTCATTCAGGAGAGTCTGTGGGCAGAGCAGGGAGGGTGGGGAGAAGGAAACGAGGCAAGTGGGGGCTGTGCCTGCTTCACCCCAGAAACCTTGAATGGGAACATGGAGGTTAGCAGGTGGTCCTTAGTCTAGCTTAGCAGAGTGGGTGGGGACAGACTTGCTGGAACAATACTGATAATGATACTACTACTACTACTAATACTAATGAAGTCTCCATGTGTATAGGTTAGCCACACATGTGGTTAAGGCAAAGAGAATAGCTTACGATTTTACTATTTCCATTGCTCAGAAATAAAAACCCAAGAGGAGTATCTGGGTTGCTGAATGAGGTCCACTCCTTCATGTGCGTTTGGCCTTGATTTGGTGAAGCTGGTGAGACCTGATGCCTCACGCAAGTTTTGACAAACCCTGAGTGTATTCCACAGCAGAGATGGGGCACCGTCTTTCCTGTGAACCCAGTGGAAGCTGCCCCACTGCCGAGCTCAAGGATTTGAACCTTCTGAGGGAGACATGGGGTGGGGAGAGGTCTGGTCCATGGCACCTAGAGGCCACGTGATCAATAGCACTCTTTTCTCCCTACCTCACTCTACTTTTTAAAAGTCTTCCTTGAATTATTGCTGTTGACTTTGAGAATCTCAGCAGTTAACTCCTGATAGAGGAGATAGGCGTTCTTCTCTTGAGCCTGGGTGGAGGAGGGTGAGGATGGAAACAGACAGAGCCTAGGGGACAATAGGCAGTGACCAGGGAGGTTGGCATGTGGGGAAGAAGCTTGTTAAGGCTTGAGAGGTGGACTGTGAGCCCCCTCACAGCAGGGCCACCGCCTGTCCTGTTCACTGATGTGTGCCCAGTGTCCAGCTCATCAGATTTGTGGAAGATGGGAGAAGGAAGGTGCACGAGACAGGCTGGACTCAGGAGGAATAGGGGCTTTCTAAATAGCTCTCCGCCAGTAGAACTAGCCACCTGGGGAGGAGGTGAGCGCCCTGTTACTGGAGGCAAACAAACATCTATCCGGGGGTGGAGCAGGAGGAAGGTTGAGATGTATGGAGAGTCTTATTGTGTTTTCCCATCTGGAAGAATGAGCTTCCGAGCCCCTCGCTGTTACCAGGGAACTGAGGACTCTCCAGCATGTAGTGGGCCCTCCTATCCTTATCGACACTGTGCCCAAGTTCTGGGGTACAGGCACCTTGGGGGACTTATTCTTCAGATGACCCAGTGATGTGGAATGCATGGGGGAGAGTGGACAGGAGGAACTTGGATGGGTGATTCACTCTGGGCCAAGAAGAGCGCTCAAGCGTGGCCCTTGGGGGAATAAATTGTAATTAGACGGTTTATGGCCACACTCTTGTCTGATTGAGCAATTGTGCGTTCTTTTATGTTCTTGGCTAATGCTAATGTTTTTCTTTTGGGTTTCAGTCCCAAAGTGACATCACTTCCCCATCCCACCCCCACCCCAAAGGTTGGATATTTATGGACAGTAAAAAAAAAAAGTCTTGTTCGGTGAGGCTTTGCTACATATTTTTCCATTTGATGGCTATCTGGGTGGATTGGAGGAGGGGTGAAGAGGGGAAGAAGGGGTTCTGGAGGCCTCAGATCAGGAGATCTGAGGGTTTGGCCTGTGACCAGGCTTGGATAGGTCATGTGTGGTCTGAGGGGCTGGGCCACCAGGTGACCCCCCCACCCTGCCCTGGCAACTTCTGGAAGCGAAGGGAACCCCACAGGGCTCACTCCAGGGGCTGGGTTAAGGGTTCACCTATATTCTGCCAGACCTGACACAGCAGGCCCCAGTGACAGGGCTCATGACCTGGGAGACAGCGTTGAGGAGTAGAGGGTCTGGTCTTGCTGCCATCTGTGATGTGGGGTCTGCCTCTTGCTGGTCTCTGGCCCTTTGTCAGCCCCGTCTGAACAGTGGGGCCAGCTCGACACCCTGTTCGGGTGTCAGAGGAGCTGGATCAGATGCTACAGTTACCCTTGGATGAACTTGCCTTGTGTACCCCAGCCAGGTTGGTGACTTGCCACTTCCCACAAGTTCCTGTGAGCAGCCCTCACCCAGGTAAGGGGTGATACACATATTATATTAGAGGGGAAACTGAGGCTCAGAATGGCATGCCCTGCTCAGAGCCACCAGGGAGTGAGTAGTGGAGCTGGGGTTTGAACCCAGGCCATCTCACATTGGAGAATGACGTGGTGTTACCCTTCTCTCCCCAGGGCAGCAATTTTCCAACAGTGGTCCACACCTTGGCATCTGGGCCTCCCGAGGCACTTGTAGGAAAGCTGATTCCTGGGCCCAGATCCACTGAATCAGAGCCGTCCCCTCTCTTTCTGACCCCAGGGTCCTGACAGCTCAGGCTCTTCCTGCAGCACCTCTGCCCAGCGGCACCGCCCTGTCCGCTCTGGCTTTAGTGTCCCTCGGACTTCTCTCCGAGTCTACCACGGATTCCATCATCTTAGCAGCAACACATGCCCCGTGTTGGCACTTGGCCTTCTCTTTCCACAGTTTCCTTTGTTTATAGTGTGATTTTTCAACATTGGCATTATTGACATTTTGGGCAGAATACTTGTGTGTGTGTGTGTGTGTGTGTGTTGTGGTGGGAATGGTTTTGTGCGTTGTAGAATGTTTAACAGCATCCCTGACCTCTTTTGCTGCATGTCACTAGCACTTCCTTCTCCTTTGTGGCCACCAACAAGGTCCCTGGACCTTGCCAAATGTCCCCTAAGGGGCACAATTGCCACAGTTGAGAACTACTGGTTTAGACCCACCGTATAGGCCTGGCCTGAACCAATACCCCAAATATGAGTGCCCCTTATTACTTCTGCTCTGGGCTCTGGCCAGCTTGCCTTGTGTACCCTCAGCCAGGTCGATGACTTGCCACTTCCCACAGGTTCCTGTGACCTTGCTAACTTTGCACCCCACACTAAGGCTGTGGCTGCCTCAGGAAAGCTCCCCACAGTGTCTTCTGTAGACTCATCCCAACTTCAGAGCACGGGCTGCTTTGTGACAAAACTCCAGGGGATGCCTTTTCCCTCAGGATCTGTGAGTGGTGCTTCTAGGAGGTACACAGCGCATGGTCCAAACAACCAGACATGGCTGCCTCATCCAGCACCCCTTTCAGGAAGCCCCTCCTTTTTCCCTGGTCAGGGAGTCTTCTTCCTTCTCGGATGCTTGTGCATTCCTTCGAAAGACTGTTCCTGCCTCTCAGAGGGTCCTGTCCACAAAACCTCCGCTTTCACCTGTCAATCCTCCAGTGAGGACAGTTGGCAAGGAGCCCTTCCCAGTCGCTTGTCCTTCTGTGGCCAGCCCAGCCACAGTAGGTCACAGAGCTCTGGCTATACGCACAGAGCTCTGGGAGAGACGCTCCAAGTTTCTGCCAGGTTTTATGTCCCCTGTGTGTCCAAGTGGACCAGCAGCACTGACTCCTTGCTGACCTTGCCCATGGCTCAGTTTTCTGGGGCTCAGAATAGGGCTGAAGATGTGTGGAGGGTGGAATGTGCCCAGTTCAGGGCCTGGCACACAGAGAGTGCCTAATATGATGCTTGCTTTTAAAAAGAGAAAGACATGTCAATACCTGTCAGGGTCCTGGGGCAAGGCAGTGAGGCTGGGGGTGCACAGGGCTGTTCTGAACACAGGACTAGCGGATTAGCAAAGGGGCAGCAGTTTCATGCAGGGGTGCTGTCCCATGGAGCTGGGAGTGGTAAGAGAGAAAGAGAAACAAACTGGAGAGGCAGCGGGGGGACAGGGGAGGAGGCTCTGGCTTGCTTTGGAGGTGCCCTGGTGGAGGGTGCAGAGGAGGTGTGATTAGTTTCTGCTCCGTGTCCTGATTCCTTGTTCCTGTGCCCCGAGACTTCCTGGCCTCTGAGGGAGGCCTCTGCCAGTGTCTCCTGAGCTCTGCCAGGAGCAGGTGCTTCCTGCCAGATGCTTCGGGGTCCATCTTTGGCCGACGCTCAGGCCTTCACGGTCACTCTTGCTAATTCTATTTCTCTCCCTTTCTCTCCACTTGACCTTGATATCTCAGTGTGAACTTAATTTTACTGGAGGAAATTATTGCATTTGAGTCCAGTCACCTTGTTAGGAGGCTGTACCCTGTTGACGAGCAGGGAAATTGTCTTTTTGCCTTTCTAGTGTGCTGGTGATGGGCTGATTTATCAGGACTCCCTGTCTGCTAATTTCATGCTTTGGTTCCATTTGGTCCCTTATTGAACTCTTCCTGCTTTCCAATCTCTCTCCAGGCAGCCAGGGAGAGAGATACAAATGAGACACAGTCCCCAGCCTAGGAGTATAGAAACAGTAACAACAATATAACAGGATAATGCTATCACAGAAGTATTTGTTTTGAAGTACTTTCAATCCCTGAGGAAGCATTACTTGATCCTGTCTCCCGAGGGGAAAATCCAGGAGGGTTTTAGAGAGGAAGTGACCTCCAAAAAGGGTTTTGAAGGATGAGTAGGAGCTTGCTGCCCAAAAAAGCATATACAAATTCCACGTTGAGATCGTTGGGCAGTTACTTTATTATCTTCCCTATCTATACCAGTCCATTGGACAGATGGTTCTCAAACTTTTGACATGCGTATGAGTCACCTGGGGACCTTGTTAAAATGCAGATTCTGATTTAGGAGATCTGGAGTGGGGCACCAGGAGTCTGCATTTTTGACCAATACATGTGGTGCCCTCCAGCTGGCCTTATTAAATGAACTTTGTGTAGTAAAATTTTAACTTATTATCTTTTTTACCAAACCCCACTGTTTTGCCTTTACACATGTGGCCCAAATTAGCTGAAGGCCCTATTGTTCCTTGAAGGGTGGGGACGGGCTGGTCAGTTATAGGAAGTCCCTGGCTTGCATCCTGCCAGAGTGTGGTTATTCCCCGGACAGTGAGTCCCGCACACACCCCAGAATGGGGCAGTGCCATCATAGAAGCCCAGTTTCAACTCTGTAGCCCACAAATTTGTCCCCCGTCCAGACCTGCACAGGGTAATAAATAATATTTGTAAAATAGTGGTTTTTTCAAAGAAGGCACCTGTAGTAAATGTTGGGACTCATTCATTCTATCAGCATACATTCAATAATCATGTTTTTTTTTTTTTTTTTTTTTTTGCAGTTTTTTTTGGGTGGGGCTGGGTTTGAACCCGCCACCTCTGGCATATGGGGCTGGCGCTCTACTCCTTTGAGCCACAGGCACTGCCGAATCATGTTTTTTTTTAAAGGATTTTTCATAGACTGACTCCCAAGTGCCTACACAGTCCTGTAGGAATAAGGGGCTTACCCCTGGATTCATGGCCCTCCAAGGGAAGCCGACTGAGAGATTGGTGTTTTGAGTGAGGGCCTCTTACCAAGTTGGTGGGCTTGATTTGACCCAGATGGAGCCAGCCGCATACTTCTGAGTTGTATGTGGAGCATATCAATTGCTGCAGGAAGAACACAGCCTCAAGAGGCTGTGGCCAGCTGCCCGGCCACCAGCTGTTCTGGGCTAATCTGGACTTTCAGCGCTGGGTGGGGGCAGTGCCAGGAAACTGCACCAGGGAGCTGTTGGGCCTCAAGGAAGGCCAGGCTGAGAAGGGTCCTCTGTTATGCCCCTCTGTGAAGCATGGTGCCCATGGGAAATACTGAGTTGATTCAGCATCCCAGGGGCAGAACCACCCCGCAGGTGACATTTGCTTTTGGGGTGTGGCTGTTTCTGCCTCTGCCCACAGTCCCTCCCCAACCACTCCCATGCCCCAGTCTAATATTGGACTAGTCTTTTATACCTCTCTTTCTCACTTCGAGTTTGGACATCCCTCAAGGGCAGGGATTTGATGGGTTCATGTAGGTCCCCAGGACCTACTCAGTGGATTTCCAAGGGGAGGATGGATGAATGTCTGACCTGTTCTTCTTCCAAGGAATGCTTGAGGCCAGCAGCCCCAGGACAGTTTGAGTGCACCAGCCTTTCCCTTCTTCCCTCCCCTCCCAGCAAGGATCAAAGACAGCAGGTTTGTAATCCAGGCACACACTCAGGACTGTGTCACCGGGAAGTGTGATTTTTATGGCAGGTAAGTGGTAGAGATGTGATTAGAACTGGCTCTTCCAGTGAGGAGCCTAAATTCCTGCTCTTGCCCACCATTGCAGTAACCTTCTCTTTGGATTTCTTAAATCACTGGTAGAATAATTTTTCCCAAAATGGACTATTTGGAGTTCCTTTCTTGTAATGTAATGCAGTCTCAGGGCTCTGGATTTTTATTTTATTTTGTTTTATCTTATTTTATTTTTTTCTAAAAAAATATTTTTTATTTTATTTTTTTTTTTCTAAAAAAAAATACAAGACAAGGTCTTGCTCTGTTGTGCAGGCTGGAGTGAAGTGTTGTCATCATTGCTCACTGCAACCTTGAACTCCCAAGTTCAAGCCATTGTTCTGCCTCAGCCTCCCAAGTAGCTGGGACTACTACACCAGCTAATTTTTAAGATGTTTCATAAGATGGGGGTCTCACCATATTGCCCAGGCTAGTCTTGAATTTCTGGCGTCAAACAATTCTTCCACCTTGTCCTCCCAAAGTGCTGATATTATAAGTGTGAACCACTGGGACCAGCATTGTTTTTTTTTTGTTGTTGTTTGTTTGTTTTTAATTTTTGTGCAATGCTGTAGAAAAGGGCCAAGGAAAATTTCTTTAATTGACCTAAGATCAGGAATCTCCATCTTTAGGCTTTAAAAAATTAGTGTAGTTGATTGTATCTCATCTTCATTAATAGTAATATTAATACAATCACATGAATAAACACCTTACCCTTCACAAAGCCCTTTTACCCTATCCTTTTACGAATTTTCCATTTTCTCCATGTCCCCTCCATTTTACAGATCAGGAAACTGAGGCTCAGATGTGGGTCAGAGTGACGGGGGATCCAGGCCCCAGGATGCTGCACCTGGATCCTGAGTTCCTGGCTTCTCCTTGCTACCCTGGAGCCAGAGTTTTTCCGGGCTGGAGGCTCCTTCTGCTCCTTTCTGTCCCTGTGCCCTCAGACAAGGTGCCAGCTGCAGACTCAGCCTTTCTGGGCCAGCTCCATGCTGCTTTCTGGGTCTTCCTTTCCTCTGCACTGACTTCAATGTGGCTCCGCTTTGCAGGAAAGCTGGCAGGAGGCCAGTCTTCCAGGGAGCTGGGGAGCTGCAATGGCCCTTCAGAGGGGCCTGAATGAAAGCAGGGGCCTGGCCCTCAGTGCACCCACTGAGTGGTCCCTGGTGGCAGCTCCCTCTGGCCAAAGGCAGTTTTGGGAGAGGAAGCGGGCTGCGAGTGCAGGCAGCTCTCCGACAGCTGGGGGCACACAGCACCCACTGAGAACCTGCAAGTCTGAGATGTCTCTAATTTCCCTTTTCAGTCAGTGCCCCTTGAGGACTACCTCCCGGGTGGTAAGTGTGTTTTGAATGATCACAGTAACACGCCACGACTTTCAGGCTGGAATAATACCAGGAACGTGGTGAGGCTCTAGAACTTCAAGCTGGCATTCTGGTGAGCAGGAAGGAGAGAGGACAATTTCATGGGCATCGGGGGCAGCAGCCATGTGTTTGAGCTGAGACGGATCTCAGTGGTCAGCCTCTCACTCAGTATCTCAAATCTGCGGCGCGAGAGCAGATATACACAATACAGAATGAGACAAGAGCATTCTTTTTCTTCTTTTTTCTTTCTTTCTTTCTTTTTTTTTTTTTGAGACAATCTCAGTCTGTCGCCCTGGGTAGAGTCCCGCCATGGCTTTATCATGGCTCACAGCAACCTCAAACTCATGGGCTCAAGAGATCCTCTCACCTGAGTCATCTGAGTAGCTGAGACTACAGGTACCTGCCACAATGCCTAGCTAGTTTTTTCTATTTTTAGTAGAGACAGACCAGATCTTGCTCAGATTGGTCTCAAACTCTGGAGCTCAAGCAGTGCACCTGCCTTGGCTTTCTGAGCGGTAGGATTGCCCGTGAGCCACTGTGCCCTGCAGACAAGGGCATTCATATCTAGGGCTCTTCCGTTATTTGTTTCCGCCTCCCTCTGACTTTGTGGAGCCCTAAGCCCACCCTTCCCAAAGATGGCCTGTCTTTCAGTCTGTTTAAGCCCATCAGAAAATCATAAGAGGGCTGAGAAGGGAGTATCTACACTAAAGGCTACACTGGTAGTGTGGGGCCTTTTGAGCCAGCGCAAGAATCTGTTGACCTTCCTGGCTCTGCAGTCTTCCCCAGGAGCCATGCTAGACAGACACCACCATATGGCAGAGAAGCTCCCAGAAGTGCCACCAACAGGACCTGTGTTTTATACCCCACCCTGGGCTGCTTCACATTCTAAGACACACCCTATCTTGGGAGCAGCATCTCCCCTTTATTGCACACACACACACAGAGTACTATCTTTCTGATAGGTTAGAAAGATAACACATTTGCACATCATGGGGTAGTGATGACAGTAGCTAAAATGTATTAAAGGCTTCCTGTCATGAGTGCCAGGAATCCCGAACAGCACCTGGTATCCTATTGAGGTAAGTAAGCCTTGCAACATTTTTGTGAAGAAGTTCTTTTATTATTCCCATTTCATAAAGGGATAAACTGAGATTTAAGAGAGGGTAGGTGACTTGCCCAAGAATACCTAGCTGAAAGTGGAAGAGTCAGGATTTGTGTCCAGGCATGGGTGACTCAAAAGCAAAGGCACCACACGATTCTGCTGATTGTGGTAGGTGGTGAAATGATCTCAGCTTGTCCTGTGGATCTGCCCTTCCCTTTCTGGGCCCTTTCACACATTGCTTTTGTTATTATTATTATTTGTGTAATAAAATCAATTTCTTTATTTTCTTATTTACCTCAACCTCCTTCAAGGGCACTTGCTTTTTAATGTCTGGGCTGCCCACAGCCATCTAGATCAAGGATTGGCTAACTTCTTCTGTAAAGGTCCTAGCAGTAAATAGTTTAGGCTTGTAGAGTATATAAGGTCTCTGTCATGACTACTCAACTCTGCCCTTGTAGTGCAAAAGCTGCCATAGACATATATGAATGAATGGGCACGGCTGTGTTACAATAAAACTTTATTAACAAAGATGGTAGCCAGCAATGTTTGGCCAGTGGGATGTAGTTTGCTGATCCCTGGTCTAGACCAGGAGGCACTTCTGGCCAGGAAAGATAATCTCATAGGAGGCATCGTGTCCCCTCCCAAAGACCATCGCAAGGGAGTGGGCAGTGCCTGCTCCCAGTAGGGGCCTACATTTGCAGTGGGAGCAGGAAGTTGCTCTCTGCCCCCAAAATCCTGCCATGAAGGTAATTGCCCAGCTAGTCTGTGTCTTTGCTTTGGGGTTGAGAGGTTTCACTATTTGTAATCAACCTGACATGTGAGAACACTAACCAATCTTGCTTTTAAAAAAATTTTGGATTAATATAAGGGTACATACAATGAGTTTACATTGTTTGGAAAGTCTGAGTTGTGTGCCACATACCCTTACATTAGATAGGAACACAGGGTGACTTGCTGTGTGTGCCTTGGGAAGTCTCTCTCTCTCTCTGAGCTTCACTTTCCTCATCTATAAAAGGAAGACAAGGTTGTTTTGAAAACTGTTGTATTCTGGATACACTTGGGTAGTGATTATGATGGTCAACACTGCAGACATTGTCACATGCTCCCTTGGAAATAGCATTGTGAAATGTAAGAACAATATTTCCCGTGCTTTGTTCTATTCTGACTCTTCTGCAATCCTGTGAAGCTTTTCTAGTCACCAAAAGGGGCAATGTGTGACCTAAACAAGATACAGTAAGAGTGGAAAGCAGGTTAAAGTGGAATCACTCACTCACCTGCTCCCAAACCATCAATGGCTCTCCATTACCCATAAAGTGCAGACTCAACCTGAATTCAAGATTTTTTCCCGTCTCATTCTAAATTATCTTTCCAATCTTTTCTCTCATGAAACTCCCCTTTCCACCTGTTGTGCTCCTGGCAGTCCCCAAGTGATCTTGACTGTCTTCCACCAGGGTCCTTATCCCTGCTGCTTCCACCCTTTGAAACATCCTCCCCAGGGGGCTTTTTATGCCCAAATATTTCTCCTCCCTGCTGACAGGAAAGTCTTGAAATCCCTAGTCTTTGGATCACCAGGATATCAGTGAAAGGTGCCTTTAGTGCTGGTAGTGATACAAGTAAGTCCAGCTTACAGAGGATCCTTTATCCCCCAGGAGCCAGGCCAGGCCAGTCATTTGTGTCTGTGGCCGCCAGGTGGGAGCAGAGATGCTGGCCAGACTCCTCCCACCCAACGAGCCTCTGTAGAGGCAGAACGCCTATGGATTACTTAGGAATTCATTAGCTATTTACTTTTTTTGTGTTGACATTTCTGTAGTTTTTAAAAAACTTAAAGTAGGACTAAGAAGTTTTTAAAAAACTTAAAGTAGGACTAAAAGAGTGAGACCAATCGCTGAAATGACCAAATAAGGTTCTATTATATACTACTATCTAGCGCAAGATAAAATGTGCCTTTCTGTCTGAGTATGAACTTTGTTCCTGGTATTTCTTCCTATCCTACTATGTAGCTATATACTCCTGCAGGCTTCCTTTGTGGCTGATTGTTAAATTCTTGATGCCTTCTTAAAATTTGACTTTTATATGTTGATTTTGCCTCTTTTATAACTTTGAAGACATTCTATCTTAGTCTTGTGGGTGATTTTTTTTTTCTTTTTGGAGACAGAGTCTCACTTTGTCCCCCTGGGTAGAGTGCTGGGGTGTCATAGCTCACAGCAACCTCACACACACTCTTGGGCTCAAGCGATTCTCTTGCCTCAGCCTCTTGAGTAGCTGGGGCTACAGGCGTCCACCATGATACCCAGCTACTTTTGGAGATGGGGTCCTGCTCTTGCTCAGGCTGGTCTTGAACTCCTGAGTTCAGGCAATCCACCCGCCTCAGAGTCCCAGAGTGCTAGGATTACAGGCCCAGCCCTGTGGGTGATTTTATTTTTTGTTGGTGAAATATTTCACCAGAATTTCTAAACTTAAATTCAATCTTCTTATCTATTCACACCAAAGCATTTAAAAAAATTCTTTATTAAAATCAAGGAATTCAGTAGTATTGGCTTTTTTTCTTCTACTTTTCCTCTTTTCCATTCTTTATTATTTTGGTTGTAAGGATCAGACTCACTTTGCTTTCAAATATTCTCTTTTGCAAGAATTGTGTTTTTTGTCTGTTATATCTTGCTTCTGTTACAACAAAACAGCTGCACCAATTAATTAGATCCGTGGTTCTTAAACTTGAGGATGCATCAGAATGTCAACAGATTGCTGAGCCCTGTCACCACCATCACCAGAGAGTCTGAATCAGCAATTCTAGGGTGGGGCCTAAGAATTTGCATTTCCAACAAATTCCCAAGTGATACTGCTCCTCTGATGACCCCACTTTGAGAACCGCTCCCTTAGATGAACCAACGACTGCCCTTAGCCCAGTGTTTTTTGGAGACTTTGCTGATAGACGTCTCTGTTCTCGTCCTTGATAGACACATCTATAACTTACATCCCTAGGGAAGAGTGTCTTTACTTGTTCCCCCAGGGCAGAGTCCTTTCCTGTATTTAGCTCTTGAATTCTGGAGTTATTTTTTGAAACATCTTGCAGGAAAGACAGAAGACAGGTGGGTTTTCCCAGCCTTCACTGATCAGGATATGGCTGAACAGAGTTCTTGTTATGTTGTTTTCCTTGTGGGTTTCTGGGGATGCTGCCTGGCCTCATCCGTCAGCAGATGTCCAGTTGTTTGGATTTAAGGCCATTGAAAGAAACTCAACTTATTTTCCCTGTGTTTGGAGGTTCCTAGGATTCAGACATTTTTATTTCTCCTTGAAACTTTTTTTTTTTTTGTAGAGACAGAGTCTCACTTTATCGCCCTTGGTAGAGTGCCCTTAGTAGAGTGCCAATGGCGTCACACTGCTCACAGCAACCTCTAACTCCTGGGCTTAAGCGATTCTCTTGCCTCAGCCTCCCGAGTAGCTGGGACTACAGGCGCCCGCCACAACGCCTGGCTATTTTTCTGTTTTGCAGTTCGGCCGAGGCCGGGTTTGAACCCGCCACCTTCAGCATATGGGGCCGGCACCCTACTTGCTGAGCCACAGGTGCCGCCCTCTCCTTGAAACTTGAATGTGTGTCAAGCAGTGTTTTGAAGTTGACGTCTGACCGTTAATTTTGCCTGGGACTCATGAGTGCTTAGTGTCATAGCTTTGACCCAGCTAATTGTAGTGTCACGTTTCCCCCTGACAATAAGTCTTACTGTCATGCTGAAGCAGAGCTCTTGTGAACATCTTCACAGAAGTGCTTTCAGTTTTATCAGCCATGAAGATATTACCCACTTTCCTGCCAGCACACCTTCGCCTGTGCCATCTCTTCTGCCTGAACCATCCTTCTTCCTTCTCTGCCTGGAAAACCCACCAGCATCTTTAGGAACCAGCTCGAAGCTCCTTTGTGTGGGGCTGGTCTCGATGCTCAGAGTGGTACCTCCCTTGCGTGTTCTCACCTAACTCCCACATGGTATTAGTGGTGTTTCTCATTGTGTTTGTTCTGGGGTCCTCGGATGTTTACCCTGGTGCCTGGCACACGATCATGAGAGCAGCCACCATTTATTGGGCACTTACTGTATACCAAGCACTCTAATCCTTGCAGCATTCCTGGGAGTTTGGGGTACTCTCATTATCTCCATTTGAGGATTAGGAAACTCAGGTGTCTTGGGAGTTCTAGTGGCTGCTGGTGGGACTAGAATGCAAGCGAGGTGTGGCAGCTTCCAGATGCCGTGCTGTTACATACTTGGGCTCTCAGCACTGGCTGGGTGAGTGGTGCCTGAACAGGTGGCCATGACGTGTCCTGATCCTGCTGAGGGAGGCGGCCAGCGGGGTCAGCTTTGATGAGAGAAAGGCAGGGACAATTCCAGAGCTGGGCTGAGCCTGGGCGGGCTTTGGGGTCAGGCTGAGGACGTACTCAGGGTGGAAGGCAGGCCAGCTTTGCCTCTTTAGTACCTCTTCTTGTGACCCAGGACGTGGTACTTGGACAAAGCTGTTGCTCAGGACACCGTGGCTGGGTTGGACAGGTCTAGGAGCTGCTCTGCTAGTGATGCCCTGCTGCCTCTCTCCCACCCCTGCCCACCCCCCAGCCTCAGCCTTCATCATCGCCATGCTCCTGGCCAGCCTGAACAGCTGCTGCAACCCCTGGATCTACATGCTCTTCACGGGCCACCTCTTCCACGAACTTGTGCAGCGCTTCCTCTGCTGCTCCTCCGGCAGCCTGAAGGGCAACCGACCTGGAGACACCAGCTTCAGCAAAAAGAGCAATTCATCTTCCTTTGTCCTGAGCCGTCGCAGCTCCAGCCAGAGGAGCTGCTCCCAACCATCCGTGGCGTGACCCACCGGCCTGGGCCAAGGCTGCCCGTGCCCCAGGCTTGGGTTGTCTGACTGGGGTAGTCCGTTCCTTGGTGGTGGTGTGTGTATGTGTGCAAGACACCTGTCAGTTGGTATCCCTCCACACCTAGGGGTGGTTTGAGTAGAGTGGCCAGTGATTGCCATCTCCATGGAAACTCAACCAGCAGATAATCTCCCCAGGGCCCCTGGGCTCCCACACATACTTCTGTCTACCTGTGACTCGCTGCTCCCCTGGGTGATGGGTGGGTTATTTTTTTCCCCTGGGACCTATAATGTCCACTCCACTATCTTTTTACTCTTTTATTCTGGGATCTTGTGAAAGAAGGTAAAATAAGATTTGTGGTCATCTAGGTCAGGTATCTCAGGATTCTGGGCTTGGGGTAAAGAGTGGAAATGGGGCCCCAGCTGGGGAGGATGGTGTATTTGCCTTTGAGTGGGTAAGTCCTAGTGCCCCTGGAAACCAGCTTCTTCCCTGGGAACAGGGCATTATCCCACAAGACCATATGGCACAAGAAGTCATTAGAAGTTGGGTTAAAAAATGTTTAAGAAGCTGATGTTTAAGAAGCATTTAGAAAAGATAAAGAAAAAAGCATTCAGATTTGAAAGACTTAAATAAATACAACTATTGGCAGATGGCATGGTTTTGCATATAGAAAATTCTAAGGAGTTCACACATACACACGTAGACATGCACACCCCCTTATTAGAAGTAATAAATAAGTTCAGCAAGGTCGTAGGAGATAAAAGATCCATATACAAAAATCAGTTGTATTTCTTTATTTTAGCAATGAATAATCTGAGAATGAAATTAAGAAACAATTCCATTTATAACATCAGAAAGATCAGAATAGGAATAAATTTAACAAAAGAAGTGTAAGACACAAGTACCCTGAAAATTATGACATATTATTGAAAGAAATTAAAGAAGACTTAAATAAATGGAAAGACAGCCTGTGTTCATGGGTTAGGGACTCAATATTGCTAAGATGGCAATACAATCCTAATTGATGTACAGATTCAGTGCAATCCTTATTAAAATTCTGGCTGTCTTCTTTGCAGAAATTGATGAGCTGACCTTAAAATTTATAAGGAAATGCAAGGGATACAAAATAACCAGATAAACTTTTAAAAAGAACAAAGTTTGTGGATTCATGCTTCCTGATTTCAAAATGTATTACAAAACTACAATATTCAAAACAGTGTGGCTTGAAGGCAGAGCAGTGGAATAGGATTAAGAGTACCAATGTGAGCACTTAGATTCATGGTCAGTTGATTTTTTGGCAAGGGCACGAAGATGATGCAGTGGGGGAAAGAACAGTCTTTTCAACAAATGGTGTTGGGACAACTGGATTTGCATGTGCAAAAGAATGAAGTTAAACTCTTATACCATATGCAAAAATTAGCTCAAATGCATCAAAGACATTTAGATGTAAGAGCTAAAACTAAAATTCTTGGAAGAAACATAGTCATAAGTCTTTGTAACCTTAAGTTAGGGAGTGATTTCTTAGATGACATCAAAGACACAAACAACCAAAGGGAAAATACATAAATTTGACTTAATCAAAATTTAAAGCTTTCGTGATTCAAAAGCTACTATCAGGAAAGTGGAAAGGCAACCCACTGAAGGAGAAAGGAAGTTTGTGAATCGTATATCTAAAAAGAGATTTGTATTCAGGGTATATAAATAATTCTTAAAGAGTTATTTAAGATAAAAAGAAAAAGAAACCAATTAAAAATGGGCTAAAGATTTAAATAGATATGTTTTTGAAGAAGGTATACAAATGGCCAGTTAGCACATGAAAAGATGCTTAACATTATAATTCACTAGGAAATGCAAATTGAAATCACATTGAGATTCCACTTCATTCCCAGTAGGATGGCTACAATAAAAAAGGTAGATAGTGATAAGTGTTGATAGGAATTGCTGGTGGGAAGTAAATCGTACAGCCTTTTGGAAAACAGTTTGATAGTTCCTCAAAATGTTAAATATAGACTTACCATATGACCCAGAAATGCCACTCCTGAGTATTTACCCAAGATAATGACAACATACATATACACAAAAAACACGTACGTGATGTTCATAGCACTATTACTTATAATAGCCCCAAAGTGGAAACAACCCAAATGTCTATCTACTGATGAATGGAAAAAAAAATGTGTTATAACCACAACATGGAACATCTTTCAGCTACTAAGAAAAATAAGGAACTAACGTGCTACAATGTGGATGAACCTTGAAGACATCATGCTAAGCTAATGAAGTCAGGTGGAAAAGGTTGCATGTGGTCCGATTCCATTTATATGAAATGTCCAGAAGAGACAAATCTTTAGAGTCATTGTAATTAGTATTTACCAGGACCTGGGGGCTGTTGGAAATGAGGGATGACTACTAAGGACATGAGGTTTCTTTTTTGGATGATAAAAATGTTCTGGATTTAGTGGTGATGGTGCATGATTTTGAGAATACAAAGAAACCCTGAATTGTACACTTAAAAAAAGTTCAATGGGTGAATTCCGAGAAAGCCAGCTTGATGGATGAATTCCTTGGACTCTCTTAGCTCCCAGAGCTGTAGTTTGTTTCTGACTCACCACTTCAGAGGGATTCTATGGTTTTCTTACTTTGCTTTTCCACAAGAGACAGTATGTCCATTTGGGGCAAAAGTAACAGCAGGGATGCTGCCCCCACCTTGCTTTAGTAAAGGCACCAGTGATAATCTAGGAGCTGGAGATGCCAAGGTTTTATCTAGGTTTTATTTAGCATAGCAATTCACCATGGGGCTTGAAGGTTTTCTTACCTGGTAAACGTGTATTTAAACATCCTCTCAGCCTTGAGGGTAGGACAAAACTGTGTCTAAGAAATACCTTTAGTCATTAAATATAGGACACTATTGATCAGAGGTTTTTTGTCAGGGACAGGCCACTGTGGGGCACCTTTTAAATTTCCAGACACATTTCTGGACTTTCTGAGATACATCAAGAGCATTTCTCAAAAGCCACAGGTCCACTTTCTCTCTTTAGAACGCACTTTCTTCCTTCTCAGTGCTATAATAGAGACGCATACAGGTGTGCTCACACAGGACCGCGGGCACACATACACAGGTGCGTGTGCGCACATGAATGAGCCAGCGTGGTCTGGATGTTCTGGGAGAAAGAGACGAGCACTGAATTTAGTACAAGATCTTCAGTGTTAGCAATGTTAACAAAGAAGACAATGTCATCTTTGGATTCAGATACTGGTGATTTTCAACCAGTGGGCTGTGGCACACTGGTGTGCTATAAGAGGGTCTTAGGTGAGCTATGAAAAATTTTAAAGATCATTAATTAAATTATTTTTGAAATAAGTTCAAATCATAGCAAGTGTATATTCTTTATTTTACTCTTTGGTTTTTGGATCAACATCATTTAAGTGTGCCATGGAAGTTTAACTATAGATTCAAGAGTGTCATGAGATAAAAAGTCTGTAAAACACTGCTTGACACAGCCTTGGTGGGACATGCACTTACCGTGTCAACACCAGCCAGTCCTTGCTCTCTGGGAAGCTAGAGGATGCTGGTTTGGGATCTCCGTGTTCACATACTGGCCCACCAGGGCCGTCTGGGTATAAATACAGGGGCAATGGGATCTATTCACCAACCAGAGATGCCCAGGTCTTTGCTGTTCTCAGAGAAGTTGCCATCCTAGCAGCCAACAGAGGCCACTAGGGACCAAGGGACAGAACTCATACTAGGTTTTCTGGCCAGGGACACAGTCTTCCTGGGAACCCTGCAGTTGTGAGGCCCTTGGTCCGTCAGAGCTGACTGGGACATGTTTAGCATTCTTTTCATGCTGGTACTTTGGATCTTATCATGGCCCAGGAGTCTGTGCTTTATGGCACATAAATGACATTTGATTTCAGCAGCACCCCTGGATATATATGCCCCTTATCTCTCCATCTCCTCCTTGGTAATATCTTTACTTTAGACTTTTTCAAAAAAAAATTTCAGGTTAATTTGAAGGTACAAGGAATTAGATTACAACGATTGCATTTGTTAGGTGTGGTTCCTGTTAGAGTTGTGTCTTGCCCCCAGAGGGTGTGCCACGTACCCGCACATTGTGCCCATTAAGTGGGAGCACACCCCTTAGAATGTCCCCAAAGCAAGTTTGTACGAAGGCGTGCAGGGCTCAAAACACTACCCAGAGCTCTGTGGCTTCTGGCCTCCTCTCCTAGACCCTGCGGTTGAGGCTGCTACCACCCTGCCCTACAGTGCCAGACCTGTTTGCAAACCACACACATGGCTAGAGGTGCCAATGAATTAGAGCAGGCAGGGAGTGCTTCTGGAATATTTCATTGTTTTGATCAGCAAAGGTGACCGTAGACTCTGAGCCTTATTTCTTTAGGTCCCTCCCCAAAAGTTGTCACATACTTTTGTCTCCTTTTGGAATGAGTCTGTATGTTGCCACTTCAGGAATGAGGACAGCGCGGGCTATCTTTCATGAAGATCCTGGTTTGAACGGGCTTCACCTGTTTTGTATTCGACAGCAACAAAACACCACTTACCACAAAATGTGATCCCCTTGATTTTGTTCTACAGTGGTGACTCTCTGTGGTGCCCCTCTGTGTACTGTGCCACTTGGTGAAGGATGTGGCCAACCATGGGGTGCTTCTTCGTGAGCTGCTTGATACGAGGTGCACTAAATAAACATGTTTTTCCACGCATTGCTTTGTCTTCATTCTCCCTCCCAAGAACAGGGACTGTACCTGGTGGATCGCCCCGTTGCCCTGCCAGGATTCAGAGTTATTAGCTTGATTATGACAGGCACGTGAACTATGGCAGGGGGCAAGAAAGGGACCTGGTCCCATCCTCCGTACTCACAGATGCATTCGTTTTTCAGAGCTCTGTGAGAAGGTGCTTTAAAAGTCCCAGGATTTTGTATAATGTGCCCAAACCCACTCTAGGCTCTGCTCTAATTCTGTAGGTAATAGGATTCTAGACTGTTACCTTGAAGGGGTATTTGGGGCCCACCCACAAGATCACAAATGAATTCTGTTAAAATACAGAATCCTGGGCTCCCCTATTGAGTCAGACTTGGGAGCTGGAGCCCAGAATCTGCTTTTTAACTGCGAGTCCCTGGTGACCTGTATGGGCTGAATGGGAGAGAGTGGAGCTCCGTCCTCCCGCCCCGGGCCCATTTTCATGGCACGGCAAGGTGCTTTCCTGCGTGCTGCTTCTCAAGGGGATTCCCAGACGGAGCAGAACTCCTCAGCTATCTTGCATCTCGAATGTGTGTCCTGTCTCTAGTCCTGTGAACCTCGCGGGTAACTGAGCACCTGCCAGATTCTGCCCTTGGAAAAAGCATGAGTTTGGAAAGTCAGAGTTGTAGTTAAAATCCAGTTACAGCAAATAATGCAGAGCATGAAAATCTCTGCATAACCCGAGATTCCAAGCCTGAAAGGGATGTCCTAAAGATTTAAAGAGACGTTTGAGAAGGGAAGCCTTTGAGGAGGATGTAAGTAACACTGGCCTTAATCCTTCTCAGCAGGAGGAGCCTGGGCCCCCTGAGTCCACTTGAGAATGGAGAAAGAGTTTCTAGGGGAGCAGGGCAGTGCGCTAAGGCCATGCCACTAACGTCATGCTGGGGGCCTTTTGGTGAGTCTGCTGAAATCTCTGGGCTGGAACTTTCTCATCTGTAAAAACAAGGGATGAAAGAAGTTTTTAGGGGTAAAAGGTACTGACACCTGCAATGTATTTGGAAATGAATAAAGAAAGACGAGGTTGGTGGAGAGAGGGATAGATTAGTGGAGATGTGAGAAGGCAGAGTGGGAAAATGTTCATTGTAGAGCCCAGATGGTAAGTATACAAGAATCGGTGTTCACTTATTAGAAGAAAGCAAAATGAGCAAAATTGCAGAGCTGGAATGGACATTAGAGGCCATTTTATGGATGACCATAAACTGTGGGAGAGGAGAAACAGAAGCAGGACGCAAACCAAGGCTGCCTGTGTCCTGGCTCCCCGTCCATGTGAGGTCCAGCCATCATTCTGTCCTGCAAGACTGGCAGCCCCGTGATACTTGATGCTTCTGAACACCCCAACAGTGCTGTGCACTCTCAATTACACGAGACTTAAACGGATGTTGCATGAAAAAGCAAAAAAGAGAGAAAAGGTAAAATAGGATTGGAAATATTGGTCTAAATGGGTTTCCCAGGTTTCTCTGCTGCAGGACTTGGCCAAGCCTTTAATGTGCCATTATCTATTGAGAACCTTTTCCCAACACAAGAGTCTTGGGTTGTTTTGTACCCGTGTGTGTGCACGTGTGTGTATGTGTGTGTGTTTGGAGGAGGGAGGAGGTGGCACATGCCTTTTCTAGTGCTTTTTTTTTTTTTTTTTTTTGAGACAGAGCCTCAAGCTGTCACCCTGGATAGAGTGCTGTGGCATCACAGCTCACAACTACCTCCAATTCCTGGGCTCAAGCGAGTCTCTTGCCTCCACCTCCCAAGTAGCTGGGACCACAGGCGCCTGCCACAAGGCCTGGCCATTTTTTGGTTGCAGCCGTCATTGTTGTTTGGCGGGCCCCAAATGGATTCGAACCCGCCAGCTCAGGTGAACGTGGCTGGAGCCTTAGCCCGTTGAGCCACAGGCGCCGAGCCTCTAGTGCTTTTTATTTCCATAGCCAGCCCACATATTCACACATTAGAGCTCGTGCCCTGAGGGCTGAAGGTGTACACTTGCCAAGTGGCAGTGCCAGGCGTTCTGGGGCCTTGATGTCAGGGAGGTTTGAACCCAGGCCCTGCTCTCTGTGGCACCTAGGGAGGGTCACTGCCCCTGCCCCTGCCTCAGCCCAATGGCTGTTTTCCTCTGTTGGGGCCCATTGTCCTCAGGGGCAACAGAAGTCATGGGGATGTAATCTCCTAAGGAATGTGGGGAACAGACACCCAAAACAAGTTAAATCCCAAGGACAGACAAACTCTGTTCCCGTCCTTGGAATTGACGAAGTGAAGAGGCCCCCAGCTTTTCCTGTTTCTGGTTCTCAGTGAAATGTATTTTTGGAGCTGGTCAGGATACATACCAACCTTTCCAACACAAAGAAAACACAGCATTCTCCAGTGCAGCCGAAACCCTTTATTGGAGCCACCTTCCTAAAGCCAATAGTCACCGGCCGCTCTGCTGGGAGCGCAGGTTGACCCCGGGTGGGGACTGAGTGCTGGTTTTGTTGTTACAGTACAAGTGAACGCAAAGACTTGCAATAGCTGCCTCTTAGCCGTGACCTTCGCTCACACCTGCTCACGGGGGCCTCGTGGTGGGACAGGGCAGAGTGAAGGGCCACTGTGCTCATGTGGCTGGGCCTTCTGTTCTTTCTGGCTTTTCTACATCGTCTGCTCTCATCTTTGGGGGAAACCAAGCAGTTCCTAAAGAGAAAGAGCTCTCCAGTGGCCCCACGGAGCAGTAGCAGGAGGTCAGTGCGGCCTGATGCCCCTGTCCCGCCGCGCCCCCCCCCCCCCAAGGCCTTAGGCTTCTTTTCGTAGCATCACCTTGATGCTGCTGCACATCTGGCCCAGGGCAGCAAAGAGCGGGTTGCAGAAGGTGCGGATGCAGAGCGAGTAGATGTGGCTGATGCACTGGATCTCGATCAGGTAGCTCTTGATGCAGGGCACCACCGCCCAGATGTGGCAGAAGGAGATGCAGGCGAACAGGAAGCCCCAGAGCAGGGCCAGCGGGACACCCAGCAGCGTGGACAGCAGGCGGTAACACCAGTACTTGGAGACGGTGAAGGTGGTGTAGCTCACCTTCCACACGCCGTCGAAGCTGTAGGTGCCCACGGGCTCAGCGATCACGTCTTCGAAATCCACCTGTAGGGGCGGGATGGAGAAGCCTCAACTCACAGCATCTTCCCACTTCCCAGAGCCTCCTGGAGGGCTTGCTACAGCCTGGTAGCTGGACCTCGCTCCTGGGACTCTGACCCTGCAGATGTCGGGGTGGGGGGCTGAGGCTCTGCATTTCTAACAGGCTCCCCAGTGACACTGCTGGTTTTCGGGAGGCACTGACGCACATAATAGTGAGCCTGTCCCACCCTCACCTTCCAGATGAACAAACAGGCCCGAGAAGTGGAGCAATTTGCTTAAAGCCCGCAGTAAGTTAGAGGCGGCCCTAGAGTCATGGCTCTCCAGTGCTCTTTTTCTGATCCTCAGGGTGCTGGACAATCATATCCATCCTGCTGAGACTTACTGGGCACCTGTGGCCAGGACAGTGGACAGCACAGGCTCTACCTTCATGGGGTGAGTGGCATGCACTCCTGCTACACTGAAAGTGTCAGTGAAGGTGAGAACAAGGGCTTTGTGCACCCCTGTACCCGAGAAAGTAAAGATACGCAGGGTTACAGAAACTTCCTTGGAGAAGAGACATCTAGCTCAGTTGAGACCTGAAAGCAGCCAATGGTGGGACGAGTTGTGGGCCAGGAAAGCCACCAGGGCAGAAGCAGTGACTGCCAAGAGCTGGTGGGAGGGATCGCACGGTCTCAGGGACACACAGGTGCTTCTGGATTGCTGAGCGGCCGCCCAGAGTGGCCAGGGTCAGGCTAGAAAGTGGAGGCTGACCAGCTCCAGAGCTACGAGCCCTCAGATGCTCTTGCACAGGGGTGGCTCAGTGAGACCTGGGTTTTGAGCAGCTTGTTACAGCTGTTGCAGTTGGGATGGTGGTGGGGCTGGAAGTGAGGACAGTGTGGGACCAGCTGGGAGCCATTGTGGATGGCACCTGGTCCACGGTGATGGTGGTGAGATGGACAGAGGGGCACAGGTCTGGCAGCTAGTTTGGCATGTGGCCAAGTGAGGCTCGTGCAGTCCCCGGGATGACGTTCCCTGGCCAGCAAGGCTGTCCGGTGTCTTGAGTGGCCAAGCCGCCCCACAGAACCTCCTGGAGGAAGGCAGGTCTTACCCTCATCCTGCAGTGACCTCAGCCCTTCCTCTCCCCCTCCCCACCCAAGTCACTCCTACCTCCTTTGCTGCTGGAAGGGACACGTGTGCCTGGTGACTCTAGTTCACACGTCCCACAAATCAGGTGACTTAAGTCCCCTTTGGGGAGTGGGAAGAGTCTGTGGCCCTGTCCCTTACCAACCTTTCCAGAGTCCCTGCTGTGCAGTTAGCATTCCCATAGCTGCCTACTCACAGGCAGTGTCACCTCGCGTCACTGGGTCTGAGCTCTCATCTGTGAAATGGAAGCAATGGCCATCCTTCAGGGGGTCTGGGGGATGAAAGGAGGGAAGGCCAGAAAGTCCACCGGACAATTGAAAAGCACTGAGCAGATGAAGGGGCTCCATGATGGGTCTCCCCTGAACCCTTCTTTCTAGCAGTGCTCCTGGGCCATTTAAATAAAAGGTGGTTGAATGAGAAAGTATGGCCTAGTCAGACCAACAGGAGTGGCGTGTGGGGGCCATAGGGACCAGAACCCAAACATCAATCTCCCAGGCTCTTTCCCGCTTCAGTTGTGGGAACGAGTTCCCTTCTTCGGTGTGTGTAGTTATTACTAAAATTACTTCTCATTATGAAACACATAGCCACATCACAGAAAATTAACAGAAAAAAAGAAAGCAGAAGAAGTCCAAGCTTGCATTTTTCTAACACTCAAGATCATGCTTTGGTGGATTGCTTTCCCTTTGGAGGCTTCAGAGAGCCCCAGACGTGGGCCTGGCTGGTGGAGGTGTCCTGACCTTTGTGGTCTGCCCACCCCCATCGGGGCCAATGTCCAGCCTATGCCTCCTGGCTCACAGCCTGGCTTCTAGTGACACTTTGTGGCCTCAGGAGCTTTTGCCGGCACAGGGCAGTGTTTGGGCAGAGGGTGGCCTCTCTGCCTTTGTCCCAGCAGGCCTCTCCCTTTTTTTCCCTCTCCTGCTCAGGGCCTGGTGGCTCCCCTGCCTCTCCTGAAACTGTTCCTTAGGACCAGGGTCTCCCCACTCACAGGTCGCCCCGTCCGACCTCTTCACCTTATAGGTGGGTGGTGGTCCTGACTGGGCCCTACAGGGTCCAAGCTGAATCCAGGAGTCCCAACTCTGACCCACTGCTCCTCCTGCTGCCCTTGCTGGGTCAGACCCTGTAGATGCTGGCTGTGCTGTGGCTGTCCCCGCCCAGGTCTGGCCCTTGTCAGCCAGAGACCTGCCCCAGGGAGGGCCATGGTCACTCAGCCAGCTCTGAGAGCCAGCGAATTCTCCAGCCCTATGGCAGCCCCACTGCTTTGTCCCTTTATCCTAAAATACTCCTTCATTCTTTGACTATTTGGGCTTATCTTCTTGGAGACAGCAGAGTGGAGGACAGCCCTGACTCTGAAGTCTCACCACTTAGGAGTTCATGACTCCTTGTTGGCAGGCTGAACTTGACCAAGTCACGTAGCTTTTCTGTGTCTCATTTTCCTAGCTTTGTCTCCTTAATTTATTGAAACCTCCTATGTTGTCCAAGAATTAAATAAATTAAGATGTAAATACTCAAACAGCATCTGGCACAGAGTACCTGGCTAATAATAATTGCTAGGTGTCATTGGTAGCATTTACAGAGTTCTTTCTTTCTTTCTTTCTTTCTTTCTTTCTTTCTTTCTTTCTTTCTTTCTTTCTTTCTTTCTTTCTTTCTTTCTTTCTTTTTTTCTCTCTCTCTCTTTCTTTCTTTTTTTTCACCCTCAGTAGAGTGCCGTGGCTTCACACAGCTCACAGCAATCTCTAACTCTTGGGCTTAGGTGATTCTCTTGTCTCAGCCTCCCGAGTAGCTGGGACTACAGGCGCCCACCACAACGCCCAGCTATTTTTTTGTTTTGCAGTTCAGCCGAGGCCGGGTTTGAACCCACCACCTTTCATATATGGGGCCGGCGCCCTACTTGCTGAGTCACAGGTGCCACCCCGGAGTGCTTTCTTTAACAGAAGCTAGAGTCCCAAAGGTGGGTTTGCATACAAGGGCAGTTGCTGACCAGATGAGTGACTTTGGCAAATCTTTGGGAAGCTCTCTGAGCTTCATTTACTCATCTGTAAAATGGGGCTGCTATGAATAGAGTTATTTTCTTCCATTTATCCATCTAGCCATCCATACCCCACCATCTAGCCGCCTAGCTACACATTCATCCATCCATCAGTCCACCTACACAGCTACCCTCCTGCTGGCCATCATTGTCCAAACAAATATTCACTGAGCGCTCACTTTGTGCTAGGCACACCGGCTCTTGGGCAGTGGCATGTGGTAGGGTCTCAGGGAATGGCAATTATTTGTTTATATGCTCTGAAATTCCTATGAAAATAGATCTCAGAAATTCTGTGGCCACCCCAGCTCATCCCCAGCCTACCTAGTTATAAATATGTGCACATGGCTCTCGGTTTACACTGATGAGATAAATGGAGTTCTCCGTTCCCTCAGTAGTATTGAAACTGTTACAGTAAGTTCCGCTTATTGTAATAGTTCCAGCCTCAACCGTTTCTCTCTGATGTCTTTTGATTGTCATTATTATGATTACTTTTTTGCAGAAGCCATTGGCGCTGATATTTGAATTATTTCTGGAATATCCTTCAGGTGCTGTGTGTGGGGTGACTGCTCTGTCTTCTGTGAGTTGGAAAACCTGCTATCGGAAGGCTGGGTAAGGCAGGGTGGAGGCGGCTGGCCCCCTAACTTGGATTTGAGCATTAAGAGAGTATGCTGGTTTGGGGAGATATTTATAAGAGCCAGCTCAGGAGCCTCTAGGCAGCGTCTCTGGGCAGCCGTGCCAGCACATCAGAAGCGCACAGTGACTTCACTTCTTAATTTGTTTCCAGAAGTGGGGGAGACATGACTTTTTCTTGCAAGGTGATGGGCTGGGGGCCGTTCCCACCGGTTGACCCTCAGGGTACTGTGTGCTGCTGGAAAAGGGGCTGGAGGGAACGACGGCTGCTCATTCGGTAGTGCCCCTTCTCTGGCATATTTATTTTTGGAACAGTAAGAGAGCCAGTTGATTAATCGGAACCGGCCAGCACAGCCCCCGCGGTGTCTGAGAGGGCCGCAGCAGAGCCAGCCATTGCCTGAGGATGCAGGGAGGCCAGTGGCCACCCGCTGTCAGAAATACCTCCCTAATTCCTACATAACTCAGTCCTTGAACATCCAGGCCCTGGACGATGCAGATAGGATGTCTGTGGGTGGGGAAATAGCTCTAGCAGCGGGTAGGCAAACAGTTCCAGTCTCAAATTGGCTGCTGAATTACTGTGTGACTTGGGGCTTGGTGCTTTCCGTCTCTGGCTTCTCGTTGGATTTTTTTCCCTTCAACTCTACACAGAGAGGTAAGATCCTCTCTAGAGGATCCTCTCTAGATTGGGTAAGATCCTTTGTGACATGGAGTTAGCTTTGGAGTGGAAGACCAGAGCGAGTGGCTTAGCTTTGCTGGGTCCCAGTTTCCTAAGTGTTGCTTTGCCACTTAAAGGGCAGTCAGCAGTCAGCAAACCTCCATCCATAGCCCAACGAGGAAATTAGAGAAATCGACAGTGAGCACTTAGAGACATTCATAGCAATTCGATGCAGTAGTTTTACGACTATTGAATCTAATGATCAAATGATCATCATCTAATGATAAAAATTGAAGCCTTGATTTACGTACCTGTTTTTCATTTCATTCCTCTAGTAATTAATTTTCATTGTGTTTTACAACAGTATTGGTGTACAACAGATTGGCAGAATAATAATACAACTGGCCCTTTACTCAGATAGTTTGAAAAGCATTAGCCCATAAAATAAGAAGCTAAAATGAAGTGACAGCTGCAAAAATAGCTTAAAAATGGCAATGCTTTTCTTTATAGCTGGTAATAGCAATAATAGAATTCTATACAATTGAGGATTTGTATTAGGCCCTTGTGGGTGTCAGTTTTGGGCCATGTATCTTACATCTGTTATTTCATGTGGCATGTAAGGGACTGGCAGAGCAAAGCCCTAGTCGGCCTGACATCAGACGGGGTGTCTGAATCCCCTGTGCAATATCCTTCTGCAGGGTCATCGCAGGGGCCCAGTTCCCCAGCAGCAGCTGAAGCACAGAACACAGCACAGGCTGGTTCTGATGAGGAGAGGACATGGCCAGGCCTTGTCAGGAGCTTGGGGTCCAGAGAATTCTAAAGAGGGGATCTAGGGCACCTGATCTAGAACATAAAGGCACTTGAGTTCATGTAAGGAAGCTGGGTAGGGACCAAGATAACAGAGGATTGCAAGGACAGGGGGAGCACCCTGCCAGAGCGCCCTCAGAATCTGTGAGCCGTACACTTTGCCTGCCTGCCCACACAGCTTCTGCCCTCAGGAAGGTTTGCATTTTGAAAGGGGTAGAAATGGTAGAAATGAGTGGTAGAAATACCCTGGGTGGAGAGCTAGGCTGGGTTGTACACCAGCTTTCAGCAGATGGTTAGCTATCTCCTCTCAGCATCTATGCCCTTGGGTGGTCTCATCCCATTTTGGGTCTGGGCTTACCTCTGAATCATTTTCTCCATGACAGTGTGGCAGAAAGAATGCTATGCCAGTCCCAGAATTAAACTTAAACTTTGCAAGACCTGGCAGCTTCTGTTTTGGAGGCCCCCCGCCTCGTGTTAGAAGTCCATTTTTATACTCTGCTCAGAGACCAGTGAAGTTAGAGGCCCTCACTGCTGTACTTGCTCTAGAGACTGGTGGAGAGGCCACGTGAATGGGGAGGTCTGAAATTACATGCCTAGAGTCCCAACCACCTCAGCATCCCTGCTGAGCCTTGCCTTCCATCTATCTCCACCAGTACTCCAGGCGTGTGAGTGAGCCATCTTGGATGGTTCATCTCAGTAGAGCCCAAGCTGATTGCATTGTAAGAGGCCTCCAGTGAGGGACCAGTAGAGTCGCCCAGCTGAGCCCTGTCAACCCACAGAACTGTGAGAGATCATAAAATAGTTGTTGCTTTAAGCCAGCGGTTCTCAGCCTGTGGGTCATAGCCCCTTTGGGGGGCGAACAAACCTTTCACAGGGGTCGCCCAAGACCATCCTGCATATCAGATATTTACATTATGATTCATAACAGTAGCAAAATTACAGTTATAAGTAGCAACGAAAATAATTTTATGGTTGGGGGGGGTCACCACAACATGAGGAACTGTATTAAAAGGGCGTGGCATTAGGAAGGTTGAGAACTACTGCTTTAAGCCATCAAGTTTTGGGATGATGTTTTACATGGAAATTTGTAATGACACAGTGTATCTTTGGGGAAGATAAGTGACAACTCTGAACTCCAGGTTTGTTTTCTATAGGATCAAAGTCCCACATTCAGAATCTGACATGTTTGAATGTGGGATTTTCATGCTCAAACATCACCAGCTCAGCCAGATAAGAACTTCTGCTGGTATAAACCAGGAATCGGCATTTTAACAAGCTCCCCAAGAAAGTGGACCACATTTTGAGAAACTCTAAGACCACTTGGTAACCCAGAAGTCCCCATAACACCAAGTCATGATAGCCTACCATGAATTAGTCTGATGTGGTCTTTTTTAGAGGTCATTGACAGAGGGAAAGACATTTCCAAAAGGAAGGAATTGACAACATGGAATGACTAGGGGGTTGGATGACCCTCCATGATCCAGCCTTAAGCTGTCTTTTTTGCCTTCTCTCCTACAAATTCCCTTTTGGGTGTTCTGTACTAATCCCATCTGACAGGTCATTCTTCTCCTGCAGAAAAAGCAGAAAAGAGGTTTCATCTGTTGTGCCAAGTCTGACTAGCTGATGGGGCACGGCTTCCTGAAAAGAGTGCCAGGATCCATTGGTAATATCTTCATGAATAGGGGAAGGGGCAGTGGCAGCGTCTATTCCTTACATTTGCAAATCTATCCCACATTCTTCCCAGTGTTGTGAAAAAAAAAATCCGTACCTTTTTTATTCTGTTTCTTCCTTTTGGAAAGCCTTGTCCCTCCATCTCACATTATAAGTTTTTCTCATTTTTGTTATGCACCTTGCACCTCCCCATAAAGCTGGATCCTGATTTTCCTCCATGAAAGTAACTTCTTCCTCCCCTGGCTTCCCATGACACTTCACCTGCCATTAATTTACGACTGTATTCTACACATTTTCATAACTCTGGTCTTGTCTGTTAGATTGGGTTCATTTTCAAGGGGAGAGGAACCATAATCAGTTTCATTTTGTGCAACTGGGTGTCCCAGATAGGCCCAAAGTAGGAGCAGGAAATGGCAGAACTGGTCTTCTGGGGGTTCACTGGCCTGAGCTGATAGGCAAGAGGGTATTTGTTTTTCTGAAAGAGGTGGAGGTTTTGTGGCCAATGTGGGTATAGATGGCGCTAGCATATTGGAGGTACCCTGGGAAAGCTGGGATGTCATCTGTCTGCCTGCCCCAACTTGGAGCATCTGAGGAGAGAGGAGCTGAATTCCAAAGCCAGATGACCTGTGTGAAACAACTTGGGAGGACTTTTGGGTGGGGCTGGGGTCCTGAGGCAGGCATGGGGCTGGACTTGAGCCTTCCCAACTTGGTTCAGAAGAGAGAAGTGTTATCAGGTTCTGCTGGAGAGCCCCAGGGACATGTGGCAGCCCCAGCCTGGTGGGACTTGCACACAGTGGGTCTGTCCTCATTACCGTGTCCTCTGGGACAGCACAGTGCATGGCACACAGTAGGTGCTCAGTCACGATTTGTGGCATTGATGTTGGCCAGGAGGGTGAGTGACAAAGGAAACGGGGTGTGTCCTCCTCCTCAGCGCTAAGCTCCATGACCTTCCACACTGCCCTCGGAGCACAGTGGAAGCTGGCTGGGGCCACGGGGGTCTTGCTCTGCTTTGCTCTCATTTTCTAGCCCAGGTTGAAGGGCAGCCCCAACAGGGAGTGCCTCCCGTCTGCGGGGTCACAGCCCTAGCAATGGGCCTGTCTCCTGCTCTTCATCCTCCTTGGCTTTATGTGTGAAACCTGAGCAGCTGGTGGCAAAGGGGACAAGGTTTCCCTCTTTTCCAGTCAACTTCTATCTATACCAAGGATTCAGGCTCAAAGAGGTGAAGGGATTTTTTCCAGAGTCACATAGCAAGCTAGTGTCAGGACTGTGACCAGAACTCCAGACTCTGTGGCAGGGTCCCACTTCAACATTGTCACCACGTCACTCATTTTAGCCCATGGGAGGAGCCTCCTGCCTCCCTGACCTGGGACCTCACCCCGACAGGTGCCGCATGGGCCCTGCAGGGGCCTTATGAGTCTTCCTGTTGACCTCTGTCTTGCTTCTCCGTGTCTCTCTGTCTCCCTCACTCCTTCTGCCTTCCTGTCCCTCTCTCTTGTCTTGTCCCCAGTCGATGACAAACTCCAGGTGATGTGGGGGCTGCCCTGTTCAATCAGGCCGCTCGGCTCCCTCCCTTTCTTCCTTTCCTTCCTTCCTTAACAGACTGTGACATAGGTCCTGGCGTCTACTTGAGTTGGTGTGTGGCATTTATCTGACTGTTTTATGATCCTTGTTCTATAGCTCTAAGCTTTTCCATTTCTCAATCATTAAAAACAAGAGAAAGAAAAAAATCAACTTCCCAAACTAGAGAATGTCCCAAAAAGCCAAGTAAGAATCTGCTCTGGTGAGAATTATTTGCAGTCCTCTCGTTTGGCTTCTGGGTGCAGTTTTCTGGGGCTCGGGGCCTCTGGGGGAGCTCGCCTCATTCTGTTGCCCTGCTCCACCCTGCCCTCTTGTCACGTGTGGGCCCGGGACCTGGAGTGTCTCCCTCCCAGCCTGGTAGCACCTGAAAGTCCCTTCTATGCTCCCCAGCTGTTGTGGGTGTCCTTTAGAAGCTGCATTCTCCCATGGGGTCCCCTTCCCCAGCTCCCTAAAGCCCATCAGGGCCCACCAGATGGTCACCTGAGCATGGCACTGGCTCCTGGCTTAGTTCTCTTGTCCTACAGACTGCAAGCCCCTCCAGGACCCTCTTCAGCTCACATTTGTTACACTCTTGCTGGGGACTGTGTTAGACACTTTCACACCTCTCATCTCATTTAATCCCTATCCTGTATTTCTATGGCATGGCTCTGCTCTGAGATTCGTTTTCCTGGTGGAGGTAAATGATATCATCCCCATTTAACAGGTAGAAACTGAGGCTCAGAAAGCCGAGGTGCCTTGTCCAGTGTTATCATTTTTAGGAAAAGGAGCATGGATTTCACATCAGGTCTGTTAAAGTCAAGTCTGGGATTATTCCTGTTGAATCTCACTGTAGAAGCTACGACTGATTATATCTTACATTTGTATAGCGCTTTATCGCTATGGAACTTGCTCCCTAATTTCCCCATTGCAGTGTTCTCACTGTGCTGTAAAACATACATGTCTTAGCTCAAACACTAGTGATTTATAGAAATATCATACACAGCACAGTATGAGGTGTGATGGAAGAACGCCCTGAGTAAAGGAAGGGCACAGAGGGAGGAACAACTGAGTGCTCGGAGGAGTCAGGGAAGGCTTTCTGGAGGAGGTGTCATTTGAGCTGGGCCCTGAGGGCTGAATGGGGGCATTGGCCATGTGCAGGAGAGGAAGAGGGCACTTCTGGCAAGAGCACAAGGGTGTGTATTGGTGGGAGCAAATCAGGCACAAGAAGCAGGTTAGGAGCAGATTGTGTTAGGTTGGGAAAGCCACCTGGAGGGATTAGGCTTTATGCTGTGAGACAGGTGTCCCATTGAAGGATGGTAACACAGGATAGAACAAGTCCTTAGCCACACCATCTAATATAGGGCTTTGAGCCTTGAGACCTTAAAGGTGGGTAATGCAACTAAAGAATTATAAAGTGTGTTCAACTTTAGTTAAAATGTAGACTGGTACTTGATTCCATGTTTGGAACACTTTGGAGAATATTTGGAACAACTTGGGCTTGTGAACTGATTTTCACCTGTACGTTTTATGCATTCTACATACAGTACAGAACAAGTAATTCTGATGAAAATCTAGAGCCCAAACGTAGATGTACCATAAGTCTAAGGTACACATCGGATTTGGAAGATGAAGAAAAACTATACAATAGCTCATTAACAATTGTTTTATATCAATACGTTGAAATGATACTATTTTAGATACGTATAGTTAAATGAAAACAATCATGAAAATTAATTTCCCTGTTTGCTTTTACTTCTTTAAGTGTGGCTATTAGAATACTTAAAATCCCAAGGGGTAACCATATCGCTACTGAACCGTATCCAGCACATTCAGCAGGACCCAGGAGGCCCCAGCACCTGCCCCTTTAACTGCCCCGGCAGTGACTCTGATGGTGGTGACTGAGACCCTGCTTTGAGGAGTTCCACTTTATTTTATTTATTTAGAGACAGAGTCTCACTTTTTTTGCCCTCAGTAGAGCGCTGTAGCGTCACACAGCTTACAGCAACCTCCAACTCCTGGGCTTAGGCGATTCTCCTGCCTCTGCCTCTGCCTCCCGAGCAGCTGGGATTACAAGTGCCCGCCACAACACCTGGCTATTTTTGATTGCAGTTTGGCTGGAGCCGGGTTTGAACCCACCACCCTCCGTTTATGGGGCCGGTGCCCTACCCACCCAGCCACAGGTGCCGCCCAGGAGTTCCACTTTTAAAAGATCCCTCTGGGTACCAGATGGAGGTTGGATTAAATGTGGGCCTGGGGAAGCTGGCTGCTAATGTCACCAGGCACAGAAAGAGGCCCAACTTCAGGCAGCGGCCATGGGGAGACTCTTTGGAGGCTGGACAACTCTTAGCATTCCTTTATCAGGAACCCAAGTGCCCCCAGAATGGCCTACGTCCTGTCTGGGCTGCAGGACCTGGAGTGAGAGGGACCCGAGGGAAGGACTGGGGCACCGCCCCCAGCCGTGGGGGACAGAAGCTGGGCAGTGAGAGGGTGCAGGGAGTGGGGGCACCTCCAGGGGCTGCTAGCCCTGCTGGCAGCCGCCCTCTGGGGATTAACCCCACACTCACTAGGAGACCGCAGAAATGGCTCCTGGCATGGAATAGAGCCCAACTGGGCCACCCGTTCCTGTTCCTTCCAGGGTGAGGGCCAGGCGTGGGTGGTGAAAGCCCCAGAGTAGCAAGGAGGGGTTTTCTTTGTGACTTGCTTGCCTTGCCCCATCAACACTTGAACCGTGCGTATATGGCTAATTTTTTGCTCTTCATTATGCTACTGGTCCTCTGGGAGTTTATAAACCTTTTTTTCTCTAAAGGGGAGATTTGGACAAGACAGAGCAAAACAAGGTCTCTTTGTAGGGAACCCATTGTGCCTGCAGCAGAAATTCTCCCCTGCTGAGCACCTGGGGAGCCAAAACCCACCCCCTCGGGGTGACCCGCAGAACCTACCTTGACAATGTCCTCGTTAATGTTCTTGGGGTCTCGGTTCACCAGATCAATCTCCTTGAAGTGAATGTCCTTGATGATCTGGGCCTCGAGGTCTGTGCGCTCCTCAGCCATCATCTCGGAGCTGGGGGCAGGAGGAGAGCCAAGCAGTGTGGCCAGTGGGGGCTGAAAGCACTTGGGGCAGAGAGACCAGTTCAGTGTCCCCAGACTTATGTCCCTGCAGGCTAAATAGGCCCCACCCAGAATGCCGGCTGACAGCTGTCCCACATAACTCCAGCCTGCCTCTGGCTAAAGCCTACTGTGGCAGGCCTCCAAGCTAAAATTAAGACTGGAGCTCTTCTGGAAGGCTGAGCACTCCTTAAAGAGGGCTGCTGCGGGGTGTTGGGCTTCAGGCGAGGAAGCAGAGAGCCTGGCGTCACCTGTGCACTACCAAGGTGGTCAGGCTGTTGCCATGGGGCCCCTGGAATTTGTCCCACTGCTGTCAGAGTTTGGGCTCCTCTGTAGAGCAGCTGTCCAAGGAAGGCTGTGAGGTTGGCCCTAGCTCTGGTGGGCCATGTGATCTTGGGCACACTTCCCCTCTCTGGACTACTATGCCCCGTCTGTAAAATGGGGACATGATGATAATGGCTGGGGCCCTTCCCACCTTTGTGGAGAGGAGGAAATGGGCTTATGCATGGGGTGGCTTCAGGAGCTGGAAATGCTGTCTGTCTAGCAGGGGTTCTGGTTGGATTATTAGCTCCTGGCCCTGCGCTTTGGTGGCCTTGAGCAGGTCTGAGGATTCCCCGTTTCTGGGGCTTTTCCCTGGAGGGGCAGCTGATGGACTGAGGTGCGGGGTGGGGCTGGGGATGAGACCCCACGTGGGGTCACCTCTCCTCTGCCTCCTTGATGCGTGGGTGAAGGGGCAGGGGGGGAGTCCATGCTTACACACCCTTCACCCTGCCCTAGTGACAGTGAAGGGACTTCACTGGGCTGCAGACACCCCACAGGCACTAATGGGGTATACCTCTCTTACATGTCTGTCAGTTTTTCTGTGCCCTCTTCCATTCATCTGTCACCTGCATAGAATGAAGATTCTGTGTCCCCACAGGCCAGGGTTTGGGCATCCATTTATCTGCCCTTTCACTCCTTCATGCCAATGGCTGGGGATAAACAGAACAGGAAGGCTCTGCCCCTGCTTTGAGGAGCTTCCAGTCTAGAGGGACATCAATTAAAAAAGATAAATTATTAAAACTACAGTGTGGCAAGTGCTACAAATCAGAAATATTTTACAAACAGCTTGCCTTAGTGGTCCATAGGTGGCAATGGCTCACTCTGAGGGCCTCAGGGAAGGTTTCCTGCAGGAGGTAGCTCTTGAGTTAGGTATTGAAGGGCAAGCAGGGGCTTGACCCCCGTAGGACACTTCAGGTTGTGGGGCTGCAGACTTGGGGGAGTAGTATAGGCTGGAAGGTTGGGGTGTCTGGGGTTGAGGGTGAGGCAGGAAAGAGATGTGGCTCAGTTTGGGCTTGGGTGTGAACTATCCCAAATGGCATGCTGAAGAGTATGGATTTTATCAAGGTGCCAGAAAGCCCTTGAAGGCCTCAGAGCAGGAGAGGATCATTGTCAGATATGTGTGGGAGGAGGCTCCCTAGTGGGCAGGGAGAGAGTGCACTGGAGCAGGGTGAAATTCAAGATGGGAATAAAGCCTCTCTTTGTAGTGGTGCTAATAATAAGGATGCAAAAATAATAGGGCTTTGAACAAGGTAGAGACTTTTTCCCCTCTCTCACTTTATTCAACTAGGATCTTGGGGAGTACTCTAGAGGCTCCGTGACATCCTCAAGCAACCAGACCCCCATCCTTCCATTCTGCTGGTCTCAAAGCCTCCTCACAGGCACAAGATGGCTGCTGCTCCTCCAGTCATCGTATCTGAGTGTGAACAAGAAGAAGGAGCAGAAGCAGGGGCAGAGGCACGGGCAGGAAAAGCTATCTGTCAGCTGAGTCACTTTGTCAGAAAGCTTTCCCAGAAGTCACACCCAACAACTTCTGTTTATAGCTCGTTGGTTACCCCTGTTGGCAAAGGAGGATAGAATTATAGGTTTTTTATCTAAGTGCATTGTCAGCCCCCACAGTGTTACTAGAGATGAATGGTAGATAGCTAGGAAACTCTGTTGCTAAGTTTCTTAGGAGTTATTGTTGTGTGTGTTTTTTGCTCCCTCTGGGTCTCCAGGTCTCCCTAGTCCTAGGTACATGTATTTTATCCTATAAGGTGATTAAATGGACAAAGAAAGAATGTTGCTGCTTGTTTTCATGTGGGATACAGCAGGGATCTGAGCCTGAGATTGAACTTTGTCTATAGCAGGACCAAATATGTCTGAAGAAAAGGTGAGCCAGCCAATAGCAATACTGTCACAAGGGATGGAGGAGCCATCTGGAAGGGACTCCTGCTAAAGGGGAAGTAACAGTAAGATAATAATGATGACAGAAGGTTATAATTTTCAAAGATGTCCACATATATGCTCTTACAATGGACTCCAAACTCCTTCTACCAAGAGGTAGAATCCATATTCCTTCCCCAGGCAGATTCCTGGCCTTCTCCTCTGAAACTTCCTGCCCTTGGAACTCAGCTGCCATCTTGTGAGGAAGCCCACACTAGCCCAGGTGGAGAGACCACCTGTGGAGGAACTGAGCCCCCAGCTGTCAGCACACATCACCGTCAGGAGTGAGAGCAAATAATGCTTCAGGTAATCCCAGGCCCTCGTCTCAGTCAGCACTAATCTCCACACTTTCCAGCTGAAGCTCCAGACACCATGGAACAGAGACAATGTGCTCTCTGAGCCCTGTCTGAATATCTATGATCACAATAATTTTTCTTTTTATGTCACTGAATTTTCAGGTTGCTTGTTTCACAATTGTACTTACTGGAACAATGAGTGATAATTGATCACAACAGTAACTACCACTGGTTTTGATTCACTGTGTGCCTGGTTCCATGCTGCGGCACCCTTGGAGTGAATAAATTGGCTTATTTGTCACATGAAAGGGTCACTGCTGCCTCTAGCTGGTGATCAGTGCTGAGTGCCCAAGGAGTGGGACAACCAACACACATTATGAATTTCAGAGGAAGGACTTGTACTTCAGTTGGGTCAGAAGGATGATTGGAATCAGAGAGGCAGAGAAGAAAAGGCCAGACGTCAGGGGAAGAGAAAGCATCTCTCTTCCTTAATAATAGTCCTATTTCCAAGACAAGGCAAGTGGAAAGAGCAGTCAAGGGAGGGACCATTCGTCTTTTCTTGGCCCAGTCACTAATGGGGCTTGTGATCTCTCAGAGCCTCCATGTTCTCACTAGTCAAGCATGGGTGGTATGGCCTGTAGAGTCCCCACGTGTGGGTCTGCGCCCCAAGCAAAGGCCCAGGGAACCTGGGGCAAAAATGTTAGGAAGAAAACATATAGAAAGATGAAACTTTCAAGTCAAGCCTGGGGCAATGTATCAAGTAAGAGAACACAATTAAGGAGAGTGATTTTACGAGCCCATTTTGTGTCTGTGATTTTATGGGGGACTTTGTGTTCTTATTTTAAGGGCATTTTGTTGTTGTTTTTGTTGTTTGCCTCAGGAGAGAAAAGGCAGAGAAAAACATTTTGAAAATGGGATGTGCAGATAGACATAAATTTGTGAAATGGGAAAGGGGAAGATTACATAGGCTGACTCTGATGAAGTCACGGCACTTAGCGAGCAGTCAGATCGAGGGCTGCCATTAACCAGCCAGCTTTATCCTTCATGCCAACGTTTCCACAGCGGGCAGGTCTACAACAATGAGCAAGGAAGGAAACTTCTGTTTGTTGAGGAGTTTTATATCTACGCTGAGGGCTTCTATTTTCTTCATGACTTGGCTTTTGGGGTCTGCATTCTAGAAGATAAATTACAGTATGCTAGAGCTGGAAGAGACCTGGCGTTCCCATTTAACAGGTAAAGAAATTGGGGGTCCAGAATTCTTGGTTAATAGAAGGGAGAGCTCATGAGCAGAGAATTCCTTTCCAAACTTAAGTTTACTCACTTATGTAAAGATAGTGGCACCATCTTTCCCTACCATCAGAGATTTTAAGGTTTCTAGAACGGGTTCTCTTGCAAAAGACAATGTGAGCTGTCTTTAACAGATGCATTAACAGAAGTACATCACTACAGTGGTGGAGGTGACTGTTCTGTGCACTGGTTAGACTATACTTGGAACCTTCTTCAGGCTCTGTGTCTTAAGAGGGGTCTGGGTAACTTAGATCATATCTAAGAAGGGTGAGTATGATGATGCAGGAACTTGAAACATGTCTTGTAAGATACAGGAGAATTTGGGTTGGAAAGGAGAAGACTAAGCAGGAAGGGCAGAAGAACTTTACTCAAGTCTCTGAAGGTTTAAGGGATGAGGCTTATTCTGGGTGGTCCCAAGGGCTAGTCAGTAAGGGGCAAACTTTGATTTGGCCCTAGAGCTCTTCTGCCCACCTCAATAATGATAGCTGGTAGGATTACTATCAAGGGTACCAGAAAGAAATGCAGTTTTCCAGAGATGTCATAATATGCTTCAGAAAGGATCAGGTGTCTTGGGGCCAGAAGCATTAAAGGTAGAGAAGTGAAAGGGAGCCCCAAACTGGAAAACCAGAGGGATTGGCCAATAGTAGGACCATCGAGTAAATATAATTTAGGCCAGTCTGGCTACGTAAGTTGAGGGTCCAGGGTGAAAACAAAAACTCTTTTTCAAAAGTGGTTAAAATTTTCAAAATGCTGAAACTAAGCACCAGGCCCCAGGGTTGTACGCTCACAAAGCTGGCCCTTGTTTCAGCCTCTGAGGGCCACGCTGTCTCTGTCATGACCACTGAACTCTGTGCTCATAGTGCAAAAGCAGCCACAGACAACAGGGAAATGAAGGGGCATGGTTGTGTCCCAAAGAAACTTTATTTACAAAAATAAGTGGCAGCCACATCACCAAAATAGGATTTTGGCCTATGGGCCGTAGCGTGCAAATCCTGTCTAGAGTCCTAGGTCATCAGAGCCACCTAGAGATGGTGCTGCCTGAGCTCTGTTTGACCCCAGGTTCATGTTTGAACCAGCGCAAGTGTGCACTCCTGACTTGCTGCAACAGCTCTGACTTGAGCACTACACCTCATCAGGTTCCTTCAGTCTTTGCTTTGTCTTTTTTTTTTTTTTTTTTTTTGGTTTCAGATTGATATGAGGGTACAAATGTTTAGGTTACATCATTTTCATTTCTCAGGTAAAGTTCAAGTTGTAGGTGAGCCTTCATTCAAGGGGCGTGCTGAACACCCTCCCATTGTGCATGTTAGGTGAGATCCTGCCGACTGCCCTCCCTTTTACAGTTCTGGAGGCCACAAGTCCTAAAATCAAGGGTGAGCAGGCTGCCATTCCTTTTGGAGGTTCAGGGACACACAATGTTTCCCTGCTTGTCTATCTTCCAGAGGCTGCCTTTATTCCTCGGTGTGTGGCTCCTTCTCCCACTTTTTAAATTTTTTATTATTATTATTTTTTATTATTGGGGATTCATTGAGGGTACAAGAAACCAGGTTACACTGATTGCATTTGTTAGGTAAAGTGCCTCTTACAATCGTGTTTTGCCCCCAAAAGGTGTGGCACACACCAAGACCCCACCCCCCTCGCTCCTTCCCTCTCTCTGCTCTTCCATTCCCCACCCCTCCCTCATTCTTTCTCTCTGCTTTCCCCTTCCCTCACCCCCACCGTATCAATAATTGTCATTATTTGTCCTCATATCAAACTTGAGTACATGGGATTCATGCTTCTCCATTCTTAAGATGCTTTACTAAGAATAATGTGTTCCACTTCCATCCAGGGTAATACAAAGGCTGTATAGTCTCCATTTTTTTAAATGGCTGAATAGTATTCCATAGTGTACATATACCATAGCTTGTTAATCCATTCCTGGATTGGTGGGCATTTAGGTTGTTTCCACATTTTGGCGATTGTAAATTGAGCTGCAATAAACAGTCCAGTGCAAGTGTCCTTATGATAAAAGGATTTTTTTTCTTCTCGGTCTAATGGGATTGCAGGATCAAATGGGAGGTCTAGCTTGAGTTCTTTGAGAGTTCTCCACACTTCCTTCCAAAAAGGTTGTATCAGTTTGCAGTCCCACCAGCAGTGTAAAAGTGTTCCCTTCTCTCCACATCCACGCCAGCACCTGCAGTTTTGAGATT